>WBNM01011807.1:0-16992 GCA_013399055.1 Ramphastos sulfuratus | reverse complement strand
CCAAACCCCCGGAACCAGAGGGGGGCGGGGGGGGGGAGCAGAACAGTTTCACACTCTATTCAAACCGCTGGTGGGGCAGGGACTTGCGTGTGCCCCGCCACACTACTACAGGGATGTAATCCTGTTTTACATTATAAGTTCCAATTGACTGAAATATGGAAATTCAAGGCTGATGGAAACAGCCAAAAATTTAGGGTACCGCCTTTATACCAATTATGTCATTACAATACTTAGAGCTTTGTGGTTTATAGATGGAGAGGGCGTCTGACAGACAGTTGCAGCATGTCCCCTTCCTCAGCATCTGATACTTGCCTTGCTCCCAAATCTATTACTTTGTTTGGATCCCACTTTTTTAGCCTGACAAAGTTTTCCCTCGGGGTTTTGTGATCAAGTCACCCTCAGCTCTTCTGCAAAGATGGCCAGGTAAAGGTCTATGATCCCACAATGAATCTGTGTCTGCAGTTCTGTTTCTGTCACACAGCTCCTGATGAGACTTCTTCCACCACCTCCCGTTCCTTCATGCCCATCCCACTTTCATGGCAGCCTTGAAGCTAGAAATATAGATATTTGGATGGCTGCCAATGGCAAAGTAGGTGCTAGCATTGCCTATTTGTAAGGGGGTCTGCTGATTGTACAAACTGTTGTGCTGTCTATCACCACCTTTCATTAAAGCTGTGTCTATCCCTAAGATTTCCCAGCCACAGCTGGGCACATTTTCCCTGGCACTCTGCTGCACCACTTGCCCAAAGCAAGCTCCAGAAATCCCTCAGAGCATCTGGATCCAGGCCTTCCTGAAAGCAAAAGGAATTTCTTAAACCTTCTGAAAATCCCACTTTGGAACTTTTGCTGTAGCCTATTTATTCCCAAGGCCATTGTCACCTCTCCCAGGCCCAACCAAATGATATGCACCATGGGGACTGGGAGGAGAGAGGCATGAACTGGGGATGAGGGGGAAGGAGGTGTCCCACAACTGCAAAGCTGTTACCTTCATCCTATCCCAGAAAGGAGTGGGTCACAATTGATTAGTATCAGTGTAGGTAGGTGTTTTCCAGCCTGCCTGTGCAGCATGCAGTGAGTGCATGCTCGAACGTGTCCAGAGAAGGGCACCAAGGCTGCTGAGGGAGCTGGGGGTGTTCAGCCTGGAGAAGAGGAGGCTCAAGGGGGGACCTTATCACTGTCTACAGCTACATGAGGGCAGGTTGTGGCCAGGTGGGGGTTGGTCTCTTCTCTCAGGCAACCAGTGACAGAATGAGGGGACACAGCCTCAAGCTGCACCAGGGCAGGTTTAGGTTGGATGTTAGGAAGAAGTTCTTTGCAGAAGGAGTGACTGGCATTGGAATGGGCTGCCCAGGGAGGTGGTGGAGTCACCATCCCTGGAAGTGTTTAAGAAGAGACTGGATGTGACACTTGGTGCCATGAATTTAGTTGATTAGATAATGTTGGGTGATAGGTTGGAGTCGATGATCTTGAAGGTCTTTTCCAACCTGATTGATTCTGAGCTTTTATCTAATACCTCTGCCTAATCATGAGCAAACTGGAAAAGAGATAGCAATTATCCACAGTGCTAAAGGAAGTGTGGGTGGGAAGGCACTGTGCCTCTCCTTTCTGATGCCTCAAGCTTAGAAAAGCAAGTGGTGAATCTTTGTTTACCGGGACAAGGTAAAGCTCACAGCTAGGGTTGTGCTCTGATCCCTGGCTTGTGGCTGAAGGCCACAGAAATGGGTTTGAAAAGGTGGTGCCCAGTTTGAAGCTTTAAGCTTGAGGATGTCTTTCCAGGTTTTCAGTAAGCCCCAGTTAAGAGATATAGCACTGGAATATGCTTATTCTGGCTGTGCTTAAGCAGTTTCCCAATCAGGTTTTGGCTTGGAACACTGAGGAGTATGTATTGACACACCTGATAGTAGTAAATTTCACAGAGTCAGAGAATCACAGATGCTTTTACTGCCTTGGGGAATACTCCAAGGATAATTGCATTTTGCGTTAATAGCCATGATTTATTTTCCTGTCCAGTGACAAATTCTGTCTCCCAGGTCTGGATCATCACCTTTTTCTGGGGAGCTAGAACTGCATCCCAATTCAGTACAAAGGCAGTTTAGCTTTCAGAGCTGGGGGGCTCTGATGCACATGAGGCTACATGGGAAGGCATCAACCATCCTGAGGATTAGCTGGTAACCTGCTATTACAGGGTGGGGTGGAAGAAAGATTGCCTCAGAGGTCCATCAATAGCACCAGGGTAACAACACACCTGAAGATGTTCAGGTTTTATTTTATGACTGGTATTTCCATGCAGTCTGTGTTTTGTATCACACTGTTTGTCTTTCCTGTACATCCAGGACAGGGTACAGGGCCAGCGAGACTGTCACATCTCCTTGTAAGGCTGGGCTTGTGGGGATGTGACATTGCAGCAGGGCTAACACCATGTTGTTGGCTCTCGTGAACCACAGCATCCCCTGTACAACAGCACTGATCAGCCTTGTGCAAAAGGTTATTCCCGGGGAGGCCACAGGGATTGGTACCCACCTTTTAACTGCCCCATCCATTCTTCAGATACCTTTCAGTAGCTCTAGAGCTTTGCTACTTTCACCATCAAAAAATGGGTTTGCAAATGAAAGGGGAGGTCGCAAAGACCTGTTTTGGTAGGATCCAATAAGGCCAAGACAGGGTTTGTAAGAGGTCCTAAATCCTGCCAGGAGCAGCTACCAGAAAGCACCCCACGCAGAACACTGAGCAAGCAGAAATGCAGTGCTCCTCCTGAATGAATTTTTGATTAAATACTAAAGATACAGCATTATGGCATTTGTCACTCTCTAATCTGCAAGGGGAAGAGATGTGGGTTATCATATGTGATAATGTTTGAGAGCTGAATTACAAAGCTGTCAGCTGCAGGACACTGAAGTGACAGCCTTCTGAAATGCTGTCAGGCTCTTGTATCAAAACCGCTCATTTTAACCTCAGGAAGACAAATCTCCATGTCTTCCTTTTCTGGGAAGCTCCTTAATTTAAAGGACTGCTATTCAATAAGGGGATACATAACAAAATAGCTTTCTTGAAGTTGCCTGTGCTGTAGGTAAAACCCCCTCGCAGAAGTCAGTCACACCATCACCACACCCAGTGGCACTAGGCAGGGAGGCCTTTAGCAGGTACTGTGCCTTCCACAGAGAGCTGTAGCCTGGAGGACCTGGATGCTCTGTGATTGCCTGGTGCTTGTGCAAGATCTGCATGTCCCTCCTTGGCCAAAGCACACCACCCCTCACTCACTGCCCACTGCGGTGCCAACTAGCCTCAGGCAGGAGCAAGATTTTTCTGGGACTTGACCCGGTACACTTGCCAGTTACTTGCCAGAGAGGTAAGGAAAGAGAAGCCACTGCTCCCCAGTACTGCCTGTGCTGAGCTGGGCTGGAAAGAGCCTTGTTAGCTCCTATTAGTCATGGACACCAGCACTTGGCCTCTCGTTGTTCTCGACTGACCTCACGGTCAAGCTGTGCTCCCTCACAATGCTAACGAAGAACTCATGGTGTTTCACAGGTCAGGAGAGCAGGATGAAGATGGCCAGGGTGTTCCACGTACTTAAAGGTATCTAATGGATGTGACAAGGAGCTGTCAGCTCCTCTCCCATGGGAAAAGCCCAACTCCTTGCCAGATAGAGGACATTTGGCACAGTGTGGTGGTACTTCAGCAGGGCTTTCCCTAAGCCTGCCCACAGCCAGTAAGTCTCCATTAAAGGAACACTGAATTCACTCCACAAACAAAAGATAAAGTACTCTGAGGAAAATAAATCAGAAAGGGCAGGGGGAAGGAGGAAGTAGTAGCAGAACCAAAAAGAACCCTTTGCACTGCAATCACACTTGCAATTAAGAACAACACAGAGCAGAAAGCACTGAAGCTTGACTTTGGGCAGGAAGAAAAGGCCCTCATTGAGAGCCCTGGGTTTCTGTAGGCACTCCACAGTGGCTGCTGTCTTTGCTTTACGTCAGAGCATTAAGGCTGTTGGTTCACCCCTGGTATCAACAGAGCTTGCCTGGTAGGCGGGTGGAGTATTGAGATTTATAGTGTAGAGAAATTCAGGAAGGCTTCAGTATGTTGTGGGGTTTTTTTTTTGTTTTTTGTTTGTTTGTTTGTTTGTTTTGTTTTGTTTTGTTTTTCCTTCGTACAAAGCTTTTGAAAGTCCACTAGGGACCCCTAATGTTCAGCTGCTTCAAAGCCAGACCTGCACAACTCTTTCAGCCATCTACGGGTTTAATCATTCCAATGGGCTTTTATTAAGGGCAATAACACTCCCTTCCCCTGCTACAAGTCACCTTTCTGGGAAGCTGTCAGAGCTCCTCAAAGCTTTTGATGAAACACTTCTGTGATCAGAAGTCTTGCCAGCTACATCAAACAAGGATGCCCCTGGAGATTGCTTTGTGAGTCAGAAATCT
Source organism: Ramphastos sulfuratus (assembly GCA_013399055.1). Classification (NCBI taxonomy): domain Eukaryota; kingdom Metazoa; phylum Chordata; class Aves; order Piciformes; family Ramphastidae; genus Ramphastos; species Ramphastos sulfuratus. The sequence goes on along the minus strand of WBNM01011807.1, from coordinate 12,574 downwards.
TTGTGTCACCCATGTAACGTGTCTTATGTAGGATGTCTTCTTGCCCCCAGCCCTGGTAGCAAGCACATCTAACATGCCCAGCAGAAAAGCTTGTAGAAGAAAAGCAGTTAGAAGCCATGACTGTTGTAAAAGGTGCTGGGACAAATAACCTTGGTGAAGTATAGTTTAAGGATGTTGGATGTTGGTGCCAGATTGGTAGGTGCTCAGCCTTCCATAAATTCTCACTGGCTAGTCCCTGTTCCCACGCACAGCTCCTATACACCAAGGGCTGCCTTGCTTTCCATCATAAAAATATCTCCACTGTCCACCTTCTAAGGCCTACAGCCAGATGGGCAGCCTTCATGACCAAAACCTCTGCTGCACATGTCCTGGGCAGATGTGAATTGCTGCTTTCACAGGATTATATTCTGGGTTCCTGGTGCCTCTGCTGGTGGGGGCAAGCAGGATGCACAAATACCTCTGCCACAGCCTGGTTTAGAGGATTCTTAACCTAATTCTCTGGGGTCAGCTTTACTCCCTCTTATCACAGAAATGTGTCATCTTTCCCAGACCAGCATTATTATCACTATAATATTTCCCCTACAGCTCAAGGCAATAGTGGGGATGGTTACTGCGAGTGGGCAGCCACATCAAACTCATTCAAAAGTTTGGGCAGAAAAACGTTAGAAATGCAGCTGGAGAAAGTTGCTGTCCTCTCTTTCACACCTCCATCCCCAAACCCAAATACAATCAGGGAAAAAAAAAAAATCATGCTTTCTAAGTAGTTTCTAACATAATGAAAGTCATTAGAGTGATGAAAACTGAGCTGATAACTGCAGGTTTTCATCACTGACTTCATGCTAAATGTTCTGTGTGGTTTGTGAGGAAGTAAGGGTGCATGGAGAGGAAAGGATGGAGGTTTTTTAAAGCAGTTAAATTGCCTCTAATCAGCAACACAACTGCAGTCAAAACATAATGTGGCAATAATAAATTGGTATTTGCATAATGGAAATGCTACCAAAATGTACTTCAAATAAGCTGAATTAGATTATAATTAGAGCTGTGTTTGGGGAAAGAAAATCTTTCTAATTGCCTATGTACAGGCAGTGCCAAGGAGGAGAAGGCTAGCAGCTGATGGTGATGTCCAGCTGGCTCCACACAGGACAAGCACCCCACGACCAGGGGCTGTTCCCTGGGGGTAACATGAGTGCCCACACCCACTGAGAACCAGTGCGGCCCCAGTGAGGCAAGTCAGGAAAAGGTAGGAGGAATAGGAATGGGTACAGCTTTGGCCAGCAACTGCCAAACCGTGCTCTGTGGGATTGGACTGAAAGAAAATCCAGAGGGAAATCATACAGACAGCGGCTGGGGTGGGAGACATTCATGTCTCAGGGGAGGTGGTGTGAGTGTAAAATAATGTAAATACTGATTCTGCGAACTGCGTGAAACCAGTGAATGTTTTGTGGTGAAGGCTCAGCACTGCACTGAGTTCCAACAGCCTCCTGCGGCTGCTGTTTGAGAACTTGCTGCCTTTATTAAATCAACAGTTTGGGGTTTTCTATTTATTTATTTTCTGTTGAAATGCAGGGTTGCTTGTGACACATACTGTCTAGCTCTAATTATTTATTTAAAAAGAGGACACCTGGATGATAAGTCACTGGCTCATTGTGCAAGACCATGTGTACAGTGGGGGGAAACTATAGCTGAGCTAAAGGAAAAATATCATTTCAAAACAGATTTCTTTGTTTGGGTGGGTTTTTTTTTGGTTGGTTGGTTGGTTTTTTTTTTTTTTTTTTAGAAAGTGAGCAAAATAGTAACAGCCACCAAAGGGAAGGCTGTGTGACCCTCAGGTCTGATTCGCTGCCCAGTAGCTGCAGAATGTCAGGTGTGGTGTTAATGTTTGTTTTGGATCTTGGCAACCGCACAGTTTAGGTGTAAAAATGGATTAGTGTGCAAAAATTGGTGTGCTACCTCACTTTGACTAAGGGACAGAAAAAGCTAATTTCTTAAATCCTGCAAAATGCAATGGCCTCACCCACCAGGCCCTTGGCGTATTTTTATTCAAATACCCAGGTTAGTATGCCCGGTGCTTACTGAGGTATTGCCATATGCCAAACCTGGGTAGCCAGCATCATCCTGGTCCCAGTGGAATAAGACATCAAAGGGATGTGCATTTGGCCATCACCAGATGGCAGAGGAGGGTCTCAGTTTCCTAGAGTATGATTGAATGTCCCTTTGATATTAGGTGCTGTGGTTGGGAAGGGTGGAGAAAACAAGGATGAGTTTGGGGGCAGAGGAGAGGCAGCAAGCACCACGGCTCCAGGTTTCACCAGGTCTTTTGATGCACGTCCTGACATTCAGCTGGTGGATGCTGTTTCGCAAAGACAAATACAAGGTTTGCCTGCTTACAGGCACAAAAAGGAGGGTACCACAGGCCTCAGAAGGATGCCTGCTACATTTAATTGTTACATCTCATATACAGGACGTGTAGCATAGGTCTAGCTTCCAAATCAGGAGCTACAGCTCGTGCATGTTTACTGTATGAAAAAAAGAAGCTGGTATGAGACACGATGCAGCACTAGCCTCATGTTAAGAGAAATACTGCCCTGCCTTTGAAGGGTCCTGGCTTAAAGCCCCAGTCTGCAGCCGCTGCAGAGGCCATGTGAAATAAGGTCCTTTCTGAGTTGACAAATGCTGTCTTGCTTTTCTGCCTTGAGGGGGAGGGAAGAGAGAAACTCGCCTGGTGCTCTGCTCTGTACTGCTGCGGGTTTTGTGTTACCAGATTTAATAAAGGGACGCGTGGGAGGGAGCATAAGGGAAAGGGAAAGGAGAGGAGTGGGCGGGGGGAGCAGGCGGCTGCACTGCAGACAGTGTTGGTCTGCAGCAGGTGCTGCTAGGGATGAGCTGGGGAGGCAGAAAGACAGCCAGGCCCCAGATCTCCTCCACTCTGTCCTTTGCTCCTAGGAGCAAGATGAACAGGATGAACAGAGGCAGACCCCAGCCATCTCTTGATTAACAACTGGCCACCTTTGCACCAAGTGCCAGCATGTTGTGCCTGGGAGATGACCTCCAGCTGTTGCCAGCATCACCCTAGAAAGGTACTGAGGCCTGCACCCGAGATGAGAAAATGTGAGCCTGGGCAAAAAAACTTCACATCTTTGCCTATGAGTCAGGGGGCACAAAGTAACCCTCGGAAACCAAAGCCTGGCCTCTGCCATGGGCTTGCTGTCCCTTTTCTCCCTCTGCAACAGCTGCTGGGCTCAGCAGTATGATCTCAGGCACCTGGGGGGAGTGTAGGGCCTCCTGTTAATGCAACATGTGAGCTGGATAACCATTGTGGGGGTGGGGTGGGGGTGGGGAAGAAAGATTGCACACCAAGGCAGGCAGCCCTGGGAAACAATTTTATTGCTAGCAAAATGCTGCAGATCTTTGTTTAGCGAGTGCACTTTCCGTGAAATGCAATTGCTCCCACTGTGGTTTTAAACAGAGACCACCCTGAAAGTGAAGGCAGTTTCCATTAAATTACTTTCCCCCAAAACAGGCCCAGTAATGGTAATGTTGCTAAGGAAGGATAGCTATTAAGTGAGGGCATTATTTATGTTTTCTATTAAATCACTGTTATTTCTATTACAAGTGACATCATGAGTATAGACCATGCTGATTCACAGTGATAAAGCTGCAGTCATGATCATTTATTGCAACACATAAGCATAACATGAAATACACATAGCACAATGCACAAGTAACACTGCACCAACCCCAGATCAACATTTGGATTTAACTTGGTATCAGCATTGGATCATCTGGTACTAATGCTAGCAGAGCTTTTTCAGTAACATTCATACACCCTGAGGGCTATTTGCCTTTTCCATGCCATCTTTTCAGTGCTGCTCAGGAGTGGTAAGCCAGGAAGCAAAGGAAGAAGGAGCAGCAACACATCACTGCCATAGATCTGACTGTAGAGATTCAGTGCAAAGCAAATGTAACGTCTGATGAATGATTCAAATGCCTAGAGACTTGGGAAGGAGGAAGTGGGCTTGCTAAGTGCCAAAGACAGCAAGGCTGGACAAGCAGGAGTGTTGCAGCAGTCATTCAGGGATGGTTTCTGGTCTTGAGAATGTTTTCCAAAAGTTCCTGAGCTTCTCGAAGCCCATGGGCTGCTGCCACACTGAGGAGTTTCTGTACTTCCCTGAAGGACAGAAAACTCTCATCAGGATAATCTAGGAGGAGGTTTAATTAATTTCTAGCTAATTTTTTTTTTATCCAGGCTTTTATAAAAGGACCACAGGTACCGGATCTGAAAGCATCTGTGAAGTTAAGTTTCCACTCTCTAAAACAACTATCTGATTTTCTGTTTGCTTTTCTCTGTGGTCTGACGATGTATGTTTTGAGTTTGGTGATTTTCTCATCTTAGATGAATTGAAGAAGAGATGGATTTGGAGCTCTTGAAATGCATACTCCTCTTACCACTGCCTACATGAGTCTGCCTGATCACTTGTCATGCAACAGAGACTGAAATGAAATGTACTGGCTTCAGCTCACAGGGTTTGCCCAAACATTGCTTTTTCAGTTTCATTTAGCTTAAGACTGTTCTCTTCAATCTCATTTTTGATTTTCAGACTTGGAGTAAATGTAAAAAGAAAAAAAATAATAAAACAATTACTTTTTTTAAAGGCCACATTTCACTGGGGAACTCCTCAGTTGTTTTAATTTCACTTTGCCCCAGGTTAAGTCACTAAAAAGAATGAGACAAGTTTTCTGTGGCTGCGGGTCTTGCTGGGAACACTGGTGTGCAATGTGTGCAAGCACATCAAGGCAGGAAGACATGCCCCAGATGGTTTCAAGCCAGCCCTGGGGCAGTGAACAGAAAACTCACTGACCTTGCTGGATGGGAAGGAGAGCAAGAAAGAGGCTCCTCCAAAGAGAAAGACAGTTCTTTGTAGCAGAAAATCCCCATGTTGCTTCAATAGTCTTTCTATACCAGTATGTGTCTTGTTCTTTGCATTGACTAGGACATCACTGATGAAAATATGTACATGATCAGACCACAGGCATTTCAGCTACTGTGCCACCTGAGTTTTAAAATCTCATTGGGCTAACTTTGTTTTTCAGTTCTCTTGCTGCAAGCAGAGCTGCACTACTCGCAATACAAGGAGAGAACATTAGAAAAGCTGGAGTAGCTTCACACGTGGAATCTCTACAGCAGCAGGTTTCCCACCCCTGTCCCTAGGAAGAGCTGGGACTCTAGCTGTAATGGAAAGGAAGAGGAATAGCTCAGCTTACCCTTCTTCAAGTGCCGCTGTCATATTTCTGAGTGCCCCCACTGCCAGGTTGAAGGAGGAGTGGGGATGGCTCTGCCACGCAGCCTGCCTACAGTGAGGAAGAGAAAAGAAAGTGAGAAGAGAAAGTACAGAAGAAGAAAACCTAAGTTTGAATGTTTTAAAGTGAGGTAAGAGCAAAGAAGGGAAAGGGTATGTATAAGTCATTGTCTCAAAATATGACCCCTTTAAAATTTTCAGGCCCTGCTTTAGGAAACAGCCTTATTCAGGATTCTTCAGTGTTTCTCTAAGTACAGATGTCCTTCTTGGGTCACAACTCCTGTTGTCAAAAGCAGTTATTTCAGCCCTAAAAATCCTGCAGCTTGGTGCTGTTCTATGCCTTGAGCATAAACAGAGGAAACATACAACATGCTCCACTTCTCACCTTGCTTTTTGGGTAGTGCAGTAACTTTCCCCATCCCTCATTCGTCTCATTTCTCAGCAGGACTGGGAGGGTTTGAGGGGATGCAGCCCAGGTTCCCACCACAAGTGTAACCACTGTGGGTACCACAGCAAATGTGCACACTGGGCACGGCAACCTCACTTACATGGCAGAAACCTTTTGGGAGAATGTGCTGAAAGCAAAAATGAGTGTGCTGCCATAAATTGATTTTCTATTGCCTCAGCAATTCCTGGCCTTCTCCCCTCCTGTGCCTATGCATTTTTACCACTGCTCACCTGCAGCTCAAACCTCCCCAAGCTGCCAGATGGCAGTGCCAGCAGCCCTCTACACTCTCACTTTTGAAACACTTGCCTATCACTGATTTAAAAAATAGCAATAGCAGGTGGAGAGAGCAGAGCAAAGCAGCCAACCCACCATGAGAAGCTAGGAGCCCCTGGTCTCCCTGCTGCTGGCCCTGCACCTCTCTTCCACTGACACAATATTGAATCATAGAATTGTTTCAGATGGAAAAGACATCTAAAAGCATCAAGTCCAACCATTCACCAACCACCACCATGGCCATTAAAGCATGGTCTTGACGCACCATGTCTACATGTTCTTTGAACACTTTCAAGGACAGTGACTCCCATCACCTCCCTGTGCAGCCTGTTGCAATGCCTTACTAAGTCTTTCAGACTGACCCCCACCTCACTATGACATTGTTTCATAGTTGTATCTCTGTGCATCTCTTCTCCAAAAGCACTGCCAGCTCTTTCTCCTCCTTGCATGCCAGAATAGCCATTCCCCAGGAGAGGGCAATTTCCCATGGTATGAATTGGTTTTCTTTTTCTTTTTTGCACCTCACCTGAACCAGTGCATGGCCATGTTCTCATTTTTTTCCACTCCAGCTCCTGGGTGAGAGACAAGGTAGGAAAGTCATAGTTAGGATGTAAAATACAGTGTCCAAAAATCCAGCACTGTGGTGGTGTACCAGATAACACAAAGCCACGTTTCTGTTTCTGGCTTATATCCGCAGGTACTCTGCCAGCAAGTTAGCTATGGTCTGGAGAAACATTACCTTGCAAATACCTCTGTCCTATGATGTGCTGGGCATTGGAGTAACCCAGGTGAGCATACACATGAGCCACGTGGAAATGGAAATCCTGGTAGCACAGCAGGATGTAGAGCAGGAGGAGGAATGCAGTGATTATAGCTGTCAACTGTAAAAACAAATGGTAGTCATGATACTAGAAGAAGAAACTGAGGACCAGCTACAGCAAATATTTCATTTGAGTTCTGAAACCTCCCAAAGCTATTCTCCACAGAGAAATGGGAGGAAAGGCTCACACAACCACAGAAAATCAAAGTGGCCTTTGACAGAGAGCTGGTTGCAGCATGCACTGAAGCTGATGGAAGAGATGCCATTCACTTCAGTGACCAGCAGATCAGCTCCCACGTTAATACCCTATTAAAGCTCTGCTGCAGCGAGGGGAGCTACAATCATTCCACTTTATAGTGATTCTCCTGAAGAAAAAAAAATAATCCTAAGGCAGCATCAAGATTTGTCCTGGTACGAGCTAGAACAGAACTCACTCTACATTCAGCTAAGTAACTGCACTTCCTGTAGGTAACAGCATATTTTTGCAGACAACACATATTTTTGTCTCCAAGACCAAGAGAGAAGGGAAGTGTAATGATGTTTCTCAAGAAGCAGGTGATGACAGAAGAGTGGCCCCTTGAAGTGAGATCTTCCCCCAGGAGGGATGCACAAGGGAAATGCAAGAGTCCTGGGCTTCCTCCAGGCTGTCTGTCTGCAGCCCTTCACTCTCATGGCTGGCATCAGGGAGTGAAGGTGCCATGTACCAGCAATTCCAAAAACTAAGAGCAACTTGGAGGCCCCAGCTGGGCAATGAGCACTAGTCTACCTCAACTGCAGGAACACAGGGAGCCTCTTGCACTGCCCCAGGCAGGGGCAGGATGTGGACCACTGGCCTAAAACCACCTTTGTAGTCTTGACTGGCAACTCTCAGTTGCTCTCTACCCTTTTCTTCCATAGTGATTAATTCAGAAACTACTTTGCATGTTTCAGATCTTGCATCGTTGGGCTGTTCTAAAGCAAAAGTTAACTCAATGGTATCAGTGGGACTATGGCAGTGAACCAGGCAGTGAGGGAGCCAAACCAGGTTGTGCACATGTATTTAAGCAAGCCAGTTCCTACAACGGCTTCAAGGTCTCACCTGCCAGGTGACCAAGATCAACAAGGTGATCTAAAGGCCTAAAAATCACACTGATAATAACTGAACTGGAAGCTGCCACATTGCTGTGTATGTCTCTGTAATGGAGGGGTAATTAATCAGTGTGAGATGGTATTTTTTCAAAAATTAATATTGTTTATTAATATTCAATATTCAGGAATCTTGCCACCCCGATCATTAATTTTAATAATGATCAGGTTCTCTTGGAACGGTCATGGAAACCTTATACAGATGATAGCATAGGGTCTAGAACGTTTAAGAAATAACTAGCAAAAATATAAACATTAATTGAACCCAAATGAACTGGAAGAGAAGGTTCCTGCAGTCAATCACACTGCTTGCCCGCTAGATGGACTCTGGAATTCCTTTCTGCTTATGGCAGAAAGCAATTGGTGAATTACAAAAGGCCTTAAGCATTTACTCACAAAAATTATCTCCCAACTTGTGGGGCTAGCTACAGCTTCAGACAGTACCCCAGATACTTTCAGGGAATTCTGTCAGTGTCTTATTAGCCACTGAGGCTTCTGATTCTTCCAAGACTTCACAGGGTGCTGGAGAAAGGAGGCAGACAATCTTTGACCTTATCCTGGTTTCTCTAGATGATTTGTGTCCCTTCCAGGGCTCCTTGTCTTGGCAGGAGACTTCTCAGGTGTAAGCAGGATGTCCTGTGATGTGCAGTCTTGGCATAATGTCATGCTGGCTGTGCAGGCCTATCACATGGAGGCATTTAGAGCCTGTTCCTGGTAAACTCAAAGCAGACAGTTTCCAGGCAGTTCAGGGCTTGTTATTCAGCAGAGCTAACTTATATCTCGGCATGGCATGGCAGGATGCAATCAGGCAGGAACAATGGCAGTAACAGCAGCAGGCAAGCACAAATACAGCGGCAGAGCACATTGTGTTACCTGCTCACCTCTTTTTGTCGATACAGCCCAAGACTAATGGGCCTTTGGACACAGAATAGCCAATCAGAATGGCAGTTAGCCAAGCCTGACCATATTAGGTGAAGCCATAGGCTTGTTTACCCAATTTAGGAAAAACATACCTTGCAGGCACAAGCCAAATGTGTGTATCTTGTTTACCACGGGATGTAAACAGGAGCAAAACAAGTCTGGGCAAGCTAGTACATGTATTTTGGCCTATTCAGGCCTATGATGACAGTCTCTGAACTCCAATTACTGCTAGTGAGTTCTGCATTGTATTCCCTGTGTTGGTGAGCAGAAAGCCCCAGAGGACTCTGCAGAGCCTTTGGTGACATTGCAGTCAGGTCTGGGCAAGGCCATGGCACTAAGAAGGGAATTGCAAGATTCACATTTGAGAGTCCGTTGAGTGCCAGTGGCTCCCCCTGGCTTTGACCCACACTGGCACCAGTGGTTTTCTTGGGCTGGCGCTTTTTCCTGGCATGCCCAGCTGGGTGAGAGGTCTGAGGCATCATATCACACCTGGTGCCCACCCTGAGCCCATCCCCATCCTTACCTCCCACCTGCTCCATGCCAAGCTGGGGGGCTTCCCAACCCCTGGAGAAGGATTTGTCCGGCAGGTATCAGCACTGCCCCTCCCTTCCCGTCGCCGCCATGCTGCAGGCTTCATGTCCCTCATTGCTCCCTCCTGCAGAAAGTCTGAGCACCTCATTTTAACCTGGTTCGATCCCTGTTGCACTGGGCACCGTCACCACCCTGACGTAAGTCACATCACTGTCCCTTAGTTTTGCTCCTGATTTATAGTAGCAGTAGCTCAGCTGCTTTGGTAAGATAAGAGAGAAGGATACATAGCCCCTCAAAATCTCTCTATGCTGAACAATCCTCTTCCTTCAAACTGATCCCAGGTGGTGCAAGCCCCTACTAGTAAGCCATTGATTTGACAAACTCCATGATGTTTTTCCTGCATTGCATATGAAAAGCTAAGTGCTTCACGAGCAGTGATAACGCCTCCACTGCTGCAAAGGTTCAGTATCTTGTTCTATCAATTGTATGGACTCCATGGGCAAGTGATTTCTGGCATGTTGAATTTTGGACAAATCCAAGAACATGCAGGCCTGGCCCCAGATGAGAAAATTAAAAACGGTGCAATGATGGAATAATCAGGAAATGATCAGAGCATATGACCCCCTCCTCCTCCAGAATTCAACAAGATGGGATTCTTTTTTTTTTTTTTTAAGCTAGCAAAGAGCTTATTTGTTAAAGGCAGTAATCTTACAGCTGTGCAGTTATGCCTTTATTCATCTGCTGTAACTCCACCTAGTGACTTTCATAGACTAAATTACATTTAGCCTTCACATTTAAGAAAATATCTCTTTTTAACATAAGATCCCTAATCCATGTCACCTTTCCCACTCTGGAGGATCTTAACCAGATAGCTATCAGACAAGGTCCATGTCATGCAAAGTGCTGACCTTGCCTGGTTGCCTAACCGTAAAAAATAAAACGTTTTTTCTTTCCAATACCATAATGGGGTAAATGCTGTGCTTCGGCTTTAAAGCCAGCCTCGGAGAACAAGGGTACCTTTTTGGCAGTACTGACTCAGCCCAAAATCCTCAGAGGAAACCCTTCATACTTTTTTATTTTATTCCTTATGCTATGCTGCCACCATTGGGCCAGTTTAATCTACTCAGTCACAGCCCCATTCTGGTTGAGAGAAATCTTTATGCCCCCAGCCAAAGTGTGAACAGTTTTCAAAGTACATCAGATTTACTTGGATAATTAATAGCCATACTGCAGGATCAGTTGCTTCCAAGTGCAAAGCTCTGCATTCAGGAAACGAAAACAATGCAGAAATTTCTAAAATTAGTCTAGAGCAGAAGGATCCTCACTGCAGTACAGAGCAGGGAAGAGAGGAAAGAATTTTTTTTTTCTAAATTATTAGAACTTAAAGGTAAAAAAAAAAAAAAAAAGCAACAAACAAAAACATCTCTCAGAGAGTCATTCTTCTTGGAATGAGCCATCCAGATTTGGGCAGAAGTGAACTCCTGAGTTATTCTTATCATTATTTGTAAAGGCTTATTGGTAGTAGTTACTGACACCTCACCCAGCTCCATGAAATTGGTACTTTTCTGAGTGTAAAGCAAATCCTGGGGCTTGCAGTTCTTTGTTGCAGATGACCAAAACTGAGAACATGTTGTTATTAATGATTCAATCTTCAATGAAGGTTGTGCTATCTGCATTACAAGCCAGGTGTGCCACAGGGTCTCATTCTGGTTGTGAGCTTGAGTTACTTCTACAAAAACCAACTTACACTACTAAGAAATTTAGGGAATCGCTCATCAAATGGAAACTTCCCAGACCAGTTCAGAGGGCTCAGAAGTAAGATAAGTGTAAGGTCCTGCACCTGGGTAGGCACAATCCCAAGCACAAATCCAGGCTGGGTGAGGAATGGCTGGAGAGCAGCCCTGAGGAGAAGGACCTTGGGGTCTGGGTTGATGAAAAGCTCAACATGAGCCTGCAGTGTGTGCATGCAGCCCAGACAGCCAACCAAGTCCTGGGCTGCATCAAGAGAAGTGTGGCCAGCAGGGCAAGGGAGGAGATTCTCCCCCTTTACTCTGCTCTCGTCAGACCCCATCTGGAGTCCTGTGTGCAGTTCTGGAGCCCCCAGCACAGGAAGGACATGGAAGTGTTGGANCCTCCCCCCCTACCTTGGACAAAGTAAAAGCCCAGAAGGGGCCCACACAACCCTCTCTCTCCCCTGACAGAAAACAACCAGCAAGGCTTAGGTGTTATCTGAAAGAATGTTAGTGGAGGAGTTAGAGAGGAACAAAGGAGCTGCAAACAGATCCAGCGTTCAAAAGCCAAGAAGAAGGAATTGTTTTAACATTGGCTTTTTATACCTCTTAGCAAACCAATGAATGAGATAGACTTTATTGTCATTATTCTTTTACAACCAATGCCCTGCTCATTCAGATTCTGCACTGAACCTTCAGGGAAGTCCCAATTTCTCTTATTGGAATTTCCCAATAAACCTTAAACTACTACAGTAAGGAGTTCATAGGACAAAATCCCTGTTTAGGGGAGTTGGTGACTAGACTCAAGTCCCACAGAGAAAAGAAAGAATTTTTTTTTTTTCAAAGGATTGTACTGAAAGCCAGATGTGAAACACTGTGTACAACCTTTCTCATTTGGTTTCTAGTGTTTGCTACATTTTGTTCCAAATTAAGTTAAACCTTTTAATAAGCAGGTTGATTGAAGAAACACATAATGATTGAAATAATTATATAATATATATTATTGAAAGAATGAACTAAAAAAAGACATCCTCACAGCAGACTTTCAGTTCAAAACAAAGACAGGGACTTCACCACCTCCGACACAGACTGTTTACAATCTAGGCTTAGTCTAGGAGTAAAGGTGGATTAAACAAGAAGAAACAATTAGCCCTGAAAATCTTTTTCCAGGTCACTTTCCTTGGAAAAGGAACAGGTACAACCAAACTGCTACAACCAGTACAAGACTATTTTAATTACACTGTCCTCTAGACATAGGTATTACAGAGGGAATTGTATCTACTCTAACAGTTCCTCGGCTTGAACAGAGATGAAGTAGATACTTAGATATAGCTTTATAGCACAACAAAAAATATTATGTAGTTATTACTTCAGGTACCATATTGAACAAAGAAGGACATCGACCTGTTGGTCCAGAGGAGGCCATGAA
>WBNM01011806.1:0-19691 GCA_013399055.1 Ramphastos sulfuratus | reverse complement strand
AAGACACAGCAGCTCCTAGAGAGCAAAACTCTCTCTCTTATCTATATTTGTGTCCTTGTTTTCATGTCTCAGCAAGCCTATGAGTGAAGCAGACATCACCATTGTTTTCTTTTCACAGCCTATAATCTAATTTCTTTTCATTAAAATATTCCAATTAGCCTCAAAGCAGCACATAGGGTAAAGTTTTCAAAAAACTTCTGCAACCATTGCACAAATTTTTATGTGGTTTATATTGTTGATGTTGCTACTGTGACATGATGTCAAGAGTCCTGTTTAAAGAAAACTACAACACAATCTCAAAGTATAAGACAGATCTCTCTAGTGTTAAGAACTGTTATGCTGCAAAAAAGAAAAGAATGAATCCTGTTTCACCAACTGCATTGATAAATCTATGCAGACTACTATTTAATAGCACTTTTTTATTGTAGACTGCTACAAACAGTTTTTTGTTCTAGAGTTTCTTTGCTTAAGGAAGTCAAATTAGTTTGCCTAAATAAAATAGTGAGTTATGTTATTCTAAACAGAATTCTTATGCTTAAAATATTGGAAAATATTTTCCTCTGTTTAATGTCACATGTGTTTTCGAAGACAGGGGAAACACTGCCTGGGTGACTTTACTACAATGGATAACTACAAGAACACAACATTAAAAGAAGCTGAATTTTCAGAAAGAAACTTAATTGTCTCCTCCTATCAAGCCTTATTTTGCATTACTGTAAGACTGTAAGAAGTGCTGGAGCGGGTCCAGAGGAGGGCCACAAAGATGATCAAAGGGCTGGAGCAGCTCTCCTATGAGGACAGACTGAAAGAGTTGGGGCTCTTCAGCCTGGAGAAGAGAAGGCTTCCAGGAGACTTTAGAGTAGCCTTCCAGTATCTGAAGGGGGCCTACAGGAAGGCTGGGGAGGGACTATTTACAAGGTCTTGCAATGACAGGACTAGGGGCAATGGGTTTAAACTGGCAGAGGGGAGATTTAGACTGGATGTCAGGAGGAAGTTCTTTCCAGTGAGGGTGGTGAGACACTGGAACAGGTTGCCCAGGGAGGTTGTGGCTGCTCCCTCCCTGGAGGTGTTCAAGGCCAGGTTGGAGGAAGCCTTGAGTGACCTGTACTAGTGGGAGGTGTCCCTGCCTATGGCAGGGGGTTGGAACTAGATGATCCTTGAGGTCNATTTCTGGGAGGGGAACTGTGTTTCTGTATTACCTTTAACTTGTATATTTCTGTAAAGATTCCTGTATATTGTGTATATATCTGCTTGTATATTGTGCTAAGCTGTAAATAGAGCTTCAGTCCTTAACTTCCAGCCAGCTGAGTCTAGTCTGGGAGATTTTCATTGGGGGGGGGGCAGGGAACTCCCAAACCACCACATCTTATATTTTTGGCATCCAACTTGGCGCTAATTAAATTTGATTTATTGCTAATTAAGTCTGGAAGTTAAGATGAAGTTATTTTACTTTGTTTTCTCTATTATTTGGTCTTGTCTTCTCTGGTTTTTATACCATTGGATTGTTCCCAAGCTTGGTTCCCTTCTGTTTGATTTAATGTGAAGAAATCTTAAAGGAATGTTTTGGGGATTTTGGAGAGTATCTTATTGGCTGGGTTGGCTTTAATATTACTGAAACTATTACCAAATTTGCTTTTAGTAAGTCAGGAAATATTACAACTGCTTCAACATCTCTGATGAGGGTAATTCTCCCAAGAACTGAACTTCCAGACCCCTGTAGCGAGTTCTATACACGTAATACAGTGGTATATTTATCATGTGTGATCTTAACTTCTTTCAAATTATTTTTCACCCACTATCATGCATATCCCAGCTAATTTCAATGTTCTCCATCCAAGCTACATTTCTTTAGAAGTATCTCAAAACTAAATTTTATTTCTTTGAATTACTCTCAAGCCTTCTGTTGTCATGTTAAGTCTAAGTAACTACCATGTGTAAGTTTTGTTCCCTTTATATGAAGAATACTATAGATATGCAGAGCTTTCTTCATTTTAGCTGGACTTCAGTAACTGACAATGTTTTTTTCTTTTTTTTATAGAGGTATTTAGCTTCAAAGTAAGGTCAAAATCCCCCATACCTCTTTCCTCATAACATGAAAGGCAATTTCAATATTGAAGACACACAAAAATGTGTTTCAGTAGACTTCTTCCCCTCCATTTTATGGCCACATAGTTTAGTCATAGACTAACACTGAGCTTACAAAAGAGAAAAATAACAGCTGCTGTGAGAGCCTGCCTGCAAATAGTATCTGCCCACAAGGTCATTCAAGAAAAAAAAAAATCACCTGTGAAATAAATCAGAATACAACCATGCACAGAGACTAATAGTTCATTAAAATTAAGTCTAGGCATTTATATCAGTAATGAAGACATCAGTTATCAGTAACTGTAACTGACCAATGAAATTAACAATCTGTCCATAGTCAGGCTAGCCATGCACAATTAAGAAATTTTTCATCTTATCAGTTACTGGTCACTGTGACAGACAATGATTTCTACATACTCACACAGCAGACAGTAGACTTTTTAATACCTGCACAATTTCTTCTGTGAAAGTGAATCATATATAGTGTACCATTTTCTTGTCACGTTCTAGCATTTAAATTTGATTAGGAATGTTTCTTTTTTCACATTATAAAATATTTGCATTAAAACATCACCAAGAAGCATGGTCAGGGCATGTCATTTACTGCATTAGGCAGTGTCACATCTGAATATGCCACTTGTTGTACAATTTAATTCAACATCATATAAAGAATCATCACTAGAGAAGCAGTTAATAGCTTATACAACAGAATATCACAGGTCTGTTTTCACCTTGCTAGAGAATCTAAATAAGTGTGTTGGGAGCTGGAGGAGTTGCAGAAGGAAGTTTGGGGATATATATACACANCACATAGGAATTTTAGATCTACTTTAGCTTTAAGTAGAGATCTCAGTGAAAATATTAATTACATGTTTTCAGAGTAAAGTTCCTAACATCATCCAATGAAGCTAGAGATCTACAGACTAACTAACAACTTAGTGTCCTATAAAAAAAAACAAAACAAAAAAACACACCTCAGTAAAAGCTACTGGTCTTTGTAGTTCCTCTGACAGACTCATTTTTCTATATAATCCCAAGATTTTATATTTTAATCATAACTTCTGCTATCACTGCAAAATAGATCGGAAGACACAACCAAGTAAAAGCTGGAAGTGAACTAACACAGACTTGCTGAAATTTGAGTACATACACTTAAACAGGCACATGCATTTGGTCCCCTAAATACACAGAGTATAACAGTACATAAAAATAAATGGTCCCTTACCCTAAGAAAAACCTATAAGCAATAAAGGGTACCTTATACCATAGAAAATGCAAAGACTTCACAGTAGTACCTGAAATTGACAAAGCAGAAATACTGCGCCACACATACAACAGAAAGGTAAGAAAAAATGGTGGGAAAAATGTTTTCCCCAAATGCAAGCCAAAAGGAATATTCAGAATTATCTGGCTAAATATACAAATTAATACTAAGCCATGATCCCAAATTTATGAGCAAGTCTGTGTGATGCAGAGCTCCTATCCAACACTAGGCTTTCACATCACTCATATCTACCACTTTTTTTACTACCATCAGATGTTGTAGTACTTTCAAAGCCCTCCCAAATCTTTTGTATCTCACCACCAAACGACGAGGACCCAGTGTCTGCTCTCCATGCTCCCCACCCTCCCAATGCCAAAGAGCACTACATCACATTTCCCATCTTTCTGAAGCACAGCATTTCCACAACCCCACATCAAGTAGCTACAGCGTCACAGCTCTCCTGCCCCACATCATCACCACCATCTTCCTACAGATCTCCTACACATACAAATGCTTTCCAAGGCCAGAAACACAGTACAGTGCTTCCCCAGCTGTACTCCAAAATCCAGCCTCTCTGCCACACACCAACTTTCCACTGAACTGTGACTCCAGCCACTCTCCACTTTCCTACCATGAGCAGGGCTCCCCCACAGCCAGTAAGGCACCACACAGATCAGACACCTCCAGTCCACCATAACAGCCACTCCTCCGTGGAGTGTTCCATCCACTTAGGTGCTGGGCATCACGGCCAGGTGGGAGGCAGTAAGAATTCAGACCAGCCAAGGTGGGCAGCAGAGGATAACAAAGACTATTAGGCAAAAGACGAGGGAGAGATGCAGGTGAAGAAGTACAAAAGAACAAAGGGATACCAGAAAGAGAGAAAGTGAGAGAAACAATGGTAGACAGTGGATTTTACCTGGTCACAAAATATCAAAAATTAAGAATTAATTAATGATTAAATAAAGGACCAGGAGCGTTGGCTCCTCCCCATGGACTGCAGGATGAAACTCAAAAGAGTTTCAACTTTAACAATAATAATTACTCTGACATTTCTAAGCTTCAGGTAAAGATCATGTATTTGAAAACAAGAAACTAAGAGGATTGTGACACTTTAACAAAAGAAAGTGCAAATTTTCCTTAAAAAGAAATCCTAAAAACTATAGAAGATAAACTTCTCAGATTTTACCATTATATTGGACTAATTATTTGAATAAGATCTCACAAAGAGATTAATCCCACAAGACTTGTAATTAGTTAAAAGACAGTACTAATTTATACATGCTGAAGATGTGAAGGGAGACCAAAATGGAAAGAAAATTTAGATAAAATAGAAAAATAAGAAAAAATGCTCTAGCTCAGAATTCTACAATTGATGCTTAAGTCAAACTGATATACCTTAAGTCAAACTGATATACTAAATAAATATACTCATTTTCCCTTTGCAACACAGCATGTACTAATTATAAGACTTAAGTCACTGTCTAGTAATTTTTTGATTACACAGTATAAAAAGAGCAGTAGTGACAATCACAATAAACCTCACAATGATTCTGAATGTTTGGTAGTTCAGCCCTTCCACAACCTATTTTTGGAAGCTGCAATTTGAATACAATTAAATTAAAGGAGAAACAGCTGGCAAGATACCATATACAAACCAATGACACATCTCCAAGATTATTGGGATATTCCTCACTGCATCCTGCAGCACAGTGTGGAAGTACCCAAGCTAACTCAAGTATGAAAAACAACCTAGCAATGTAACATGAGCTTCCTAAGAACTATGTTATTACTTTTGCCAGAAGCCAACAAAACATAGAGTAAATAAGCTGCTACTACAGCAGAATGCTTCCAGTGTCTGAATTAGGTTAGGTACCTGTATATCATATTACACAGCTTTCACAAAGGTCACATGGCCTATTATTTTTTTTTAGAATGTAAACTGTAATTCAAACTATGCCTTACTGTAGCACAACATCTTCCTGCGGTGGTTTCACACCATAGACAATTTGGGATTTACCCCCAAAGGAATTAACAACCACACCTGCACAGAATTTGGAAGTTAAATGAAAATAATATTTTACTACCAAAAAAAAAAAGTAAACTAAATATAAAAGGTAATAAACATATATATATACACACACACACATATAACCCAAAAGTAGCCCAGCTGTTGCGCAGCTAAATATTATCACTCCCATCCTCACCACTGTCCTTACCATAACCCAAACAAGGTGAGGAGAAAGCAAGCAAATTGCAGAAGGAGGAAATGGGGAAAAGAAGAAGAAACAAGAAGCTGTACTGTACTTCAGATTATAAAGAAATTTGCAAGACAAATAGGATGGGATAAAGATATTTTGTAATGTCCTGTTCAACCCCCTTGGGACATGAGTCCCCTGAACTCTCGAATCCTAAACCATTAATGTTACTGAAAGCTAAATATGTATCTGCTGCCTCTGAGAGCATTTCATACAAACAAAACCCAGTAAAAGGTTAACTGCTTCACCAAAAAATTGTCACACAAAAGCACACAGGTTATTATTAGCAAAGTTCTATGGTATTAAAGATGCTTCTCTAGACAAGTCATGAGAAAAAAAAAATGACAGTACTAATGAGTTCTGTCCATACCATTTCTGAGTTCAAATCAGGAATTAGACAGCAAGAACCACAGTAAAAACTATAAGGGTTTCATAGAATAGTAAGGTTGGAAGGGACCTCAAGGATCATCTAGTTCCAACTCCCTGCCATAGGCAGGGACACCTCCCACTAGTACAGCTCACTCAAGGCCTCCTCCAACCTGGCCTTGAACACCTCCAGGGAGGGAGCAGCCACAACCTCCCTGGCCAACCTGTGCCAGTGCCTCACCACCCTCACTGCAAACAACTTCCTCCTAACATCCAGTCTAAATCTCCCCTCTGCCAGTTTAAACCTATTGCCCCTTGTCCTGTCATTGCAAGACCTTGTCAATAGTCCCTCCCCAGCCTTCCTGTAGGCCCCCTTCAGATACTGGTTTCTCTGGCTTTTAAGACAAACACTAGTGTGGGACATATGAGCGCAAGCTAAAAATGCTTCTAAAAGTAACTAAGGACTCACCAAGTTCATTGAGACTCTGGGCAGCTTTTGTTATCTCTCTGCTTCCTCCTTGCAGTTGTCCTTGAAGTCTCTTACTAAGATACAAAATGCGTATTATCCTCCGCAGCAAGTCACAGGCAGCCTGCAGAGAAATTGTAGCATTAACAGATACCAGAAATGCATCAGGATCACATTATAGTGGGCCTAAAATATGAAAACATTTTAAAGGAAAAAGGAAATACTGTGAATAGAACCAAGAAACCTTAGAACACTGAAATCCCTTTTTTAACATTTTTTTAACACAATTTTATGCAGCCCAGTATTTTCTAAAGCTGATAATTACATCCATAGGGCTACTGAGACCATGCTGCTGTTACTAGTGAGGAGGGGAAAAAAAAAAACAACCCCCCCCCCCCCCCCAAAAATTTTAAAAACCCAACAAACAAAAAAGAAAAAACCCTCATGGCAAAGACATACTCTGTTTCTAACCAGAAGTGAAATTTGTTTTACACTGAATATCTCTCCTCACTGCAAGGTGGTTGGACTAGATGATATTTAAAGATCCTTTCCAACCCAAAACATACTGATTCCATGATTCTATGAATATTTCTTCCCTCTGTAAGCTTCAACATCATATATTTGATTTGTCAATCAAATATCATAGAATGGTAAGGTTGGAAGGGACCTCAAGGATCATCTAGTCCCAACCCCCTGCCATAGGCAGGGACACCTCCCACTAGTACAGGTCACTCAAGGCCTCCTCCAACCTGGCCTTGAACACCTCCAGGGAGGGAGCAGCCACAACCTCCCTGGGCAACCTGTGCCAGTGTCTCACCACCCTCACTGCAAACAACTTCCTCCCAACATCCAGTCTAAATCTCCCCTCTACCAGTTGAAACCCATTGCCCCTTGTCCTGTCATTGCAAGACCTTGTCAATAGTCCCTCCTCAGCCTTCCTATAGGCCCCCTTCAGATACTGGAAGGTTACTATAAGGTCTCCTGAAAGCCTTCTCTTCTCCAGGCTGAAGAGCCCCAACTCTTGTAGCCTGTCCTCATAGGAGAGCTGCTCCAGCCCTCTGATATCAATCCAAAAATCAGCAAAATGGCAGCACTTACTTCTGAGGACAATACAACTTACAGGCTGATTAAAATACACAGCATTCTTGGCTAAAAATTAAGATCTATGCATATGCAAATTTTGAGGAAACATATTTGTGTATGTTTTCATTAGCATCAGTTCAGAAAAAAAAAGGTATTGATGACATCTGAATCAAACAGAGTAGTTTCACAATTTTTCACCCAGCTAAGATATTGAAACAAGTTTTCTCCTTCTGCCCATTAACAATAAGAGTCACATCAAGTGTAGAGTTCCTCTAGGGATGGACTGAATCACTGGTGCCCAGAGGCACAGCCTACAGGAGCAGCAACATTTCAGAGTGGACATGTAAACTAGAATTCAGAAATGGGACTTGGCAGAAGGAAAAAATGTACATGGATTTCAGTACAGTCATAGGTACAGTCCAACATCCACCATCAGATTAACAAAGACATGTAAATGAGAAATTCAAAACAAATAAAATATAGTTGTTCTGAAATATTTTTGCTGGTACTGAAGGCGATGCCTCCTGAGTATTTACCCAACAGATAGCAAAATTAAATCAAAACTACTTTTAAAAATATTTAGTATCTGCAGAATTTGAACCCTTTTTTTTAAAGTCAAGTTAACGTCCTGAAAACTAATGTTAAAGTGCAGATATGAAAACATACACAAATGAGTCATTTCAACCAATATTCAGTGGATTGCACAAGTTGTCTGTTTATCCCCTATGCCACCATAAACCAATTCAAACACAAATATGTACAGTTTAATTTTATTAAACATTTAGACAGAACAAAAAGGAAAGAACAGAAAAAAGCACTACTGAGGCAACACACCAAAAGCACAACTACTCTCACTGCTTTTGGCTCTATATCATGTAGTCTGAAGTGCAAGTTTCCCAAGCAACCTAAGATAATTTAATCACTTCATTTCTATTACTATTAGTGAGAACCAAGTGGGGCTTATCCTACTTTCAGAGATTAACACATTAGGTTTTATTAATTCATTTCCATAATTAGAAAAATCTTGAGCCACATATCACTTTCATATCGGTGAACTACATTTCTGCAAGATTAATCAAAAGTAGCTTTTTATATAGTGCACTGTACTTCACCACATAAGAAGGCACAGTATTACTACTTTGTTTTCAAATTTAATTATCCTGTAATCCAATTGTGCACCTTTAGCAACTTTTTCCCTAGGGATTCAACTTTGGTTATCTTCTGATTGTCTTTTACTTTACATGCCAAAAGATTATTTCTTTTTTTATTGAATGATTGCTCATTATGTCCTATCCCACGAAACATCTTTTAAAAGGACCATCAAACTGAATGAGAAATGGGAAAAAGTTACATTTAGGTACAAAAGCAAAAAAAATTCTTAACTTCTGGCCCTGTGAATTACAGGAAGGAGTAAAATCCAAAGACACTGAATATGCAGCCTTAACTTCTAACTTAAGATCTTAACTCTGCAGTGTGCGCACACAGCCCAGACAGCCAATCGAGTCCTGGGCTGCAGCAAGAGCAGTGTGGGCAGCAGGGCAAGGGAGGGGATTCTGNAAAAAAAATAATAATAATCTACTTGTGCTGTTCACAGATGCTACATCCTCTAACTTTACCACTTGCATAACAGAAGTCTGAATTCAGGAAACATTCGCGTCCTGAGCTGATACATTATGCTTCTCTAAAGGAGATGTTTTCATCCAAGAAGGAATGAATTCCAGTAAAAAGTAATTTGGAAAAAGGTCAGTGGTCTGAGTTAGTCCCAATGGTGCTAGTAAAATTAAAATAAAACCTTGGGTTAATTTTTTTTTTTGGAGAATGCATGTTAGTTATGTCTGGAAATTTAGAGCAGACATCATCACTACATTTCAACCAAAAAGCCTGTTAATTTTAATCTCAAATTATTTTTTTTTAATTATTGAAAGAAGACATAATTATGAAGAGAGGACCACTTGAAAATGTGCCAGTGCATACCTCATACAAAAAAATGCATATATTTGCCAGATCATATTGTAATTGGATGTATATATAACAGAAGCCTGAACATGAGACAATCCGCAACCTTCAGACTACATTTACTACTTTGTTATGGCAGCACCAGGATGAATTCTGCTACTAATAAATATTTTAAAGACAGAGTAACTTCAACTATGGAATTAATATTTTTCAAAGGTTTTTAAATTTTGGTCATTATAAAGATTTTTAAACACTGAGATAGCTGAAATTAAGAGGTCACAGACAAACCCTTGGTTAAATAGACCTGTCTACATAGTTCAGTTGTTAACTATTCCCATTTACTGGTCATCTGCTATGGAAAGAATCAGAAGAGCATAGTATGATTTAAAGTAGGAAGTAAGCTTCACGAATCTGCCCACTCCCTTGGGATGCCACAAAGCTCTAAGCTCAGAGCAAGACCTAATTTACACAAGCACACAGCAGACATTTAGAGTTCACAGCTAGATTTGAAGTTTGACAATGAATTTCCAGTGTTATGTTTATGAAAAAGCTAGACTATATCAACAACAATAAAACACAGCTATATACAACCCAAATGCCCCTTCAGTTTATGAGCAGTCCCCACAGCAATCAGTGGAGAAGCATTAAAATAACACCACCATGAGTACAAGAGGCCCTTAAACACCACACAATTCAGCAAAGCACCCCTACAGATTTTACACGAGGCAACCTCTTTGATCAGTCATCTTCCTTTTTCTACTTACTCTATTCATGTACATAAACTGATAAAATTGGCAAGTTTGAAAGTGTCCCATGCTGCAAGTCCAGCAGCAATGTCATGTCATAAACCCTGTCACTGCCAGGAAGTGAACTGTTTGCTGAGCTGATGCCCTTCCTTTCTAAACAAGGCAGTCAGGTATAGAGTCACCATAGCAGTGCATCTTGGGAGAGTTGAGATGTCAAAGGCCTATTGACTCCACTCTCCCTAAATCCAGCTTCATGTCATAATTCAGGTGTCCTGATTCTCAATTCCTCCCAGCACTCCAGTGCAACACAAAGCACTCACTACGTATCTGTCAACACAGGACTCAGAATCCAGTAAGGTAAATTACATGGATTCAGATGCCTTACCCCACACCTGTCTTTTCTAATCTGCAGTCAAGAGAAGCCAGATACTACTATTCCTTAGCACAGGCTGCGTAATGCTGGCTCTGGATAGATGCTACTTTCACACCACAGGAAAATCCATGTAACCCTGCTACGGCAAAGAGCACCCAAGAAACATTTCTTTAGTTGAGGATATCATTCTTCTCAGATGTCTTTCTGCAGTTTGTAAAAGAGCAGGGCAGGAACAATCTCTGTCTTTAGCCCCAAGTCCCTGCAACCCTTTCCACAGCTGAATATAAATAATTTAACCTAACATGATACATGGAAGATATGGAAGTTTTACCCAGAGGCAAAAACAGTAACAGATGGAGTTTGAAGTAACAGGAGAGGCAGTTGGACAAAGTAGACGGGCAGTGCTATAAGTTTCCTGCTGGACTTTGCTGCTACTGAAAGTAATGTAGAAAATCATAGGAGTTCAGACGTGAGCCTAACAGCCACTCCACCAGACTCCAGACTAGAGACTACCTGATAGTTTGCATCTTCATCTACTTTACTGTGCAACAGCAGTCACCCATAGATAGGAACCTACTTGACTCAAATTTAAGCTACTAAAAAATATGTTCCCAGTTTCATAAAGCTAAGGTAAACTTGTGAAGACAGATACTTCAACCACTAACTCACTAAGCACTTGTCAATTTGTAGTTGTGCTGCTTTTCATACCATAAACTGAATGGAATGCAGCTGTGTGACTTCTGAACATCTATGGAGTAGTTTTCAACAACTATAAAATTAAAAACAGGAGTATTTGACACTTTTCTCACCATTTTTGTAGTAAGCTCAGAGGCCTAGATTCTCTTGCAGACTCCACTAACATTCAAAAGACAGGCACAACTACACTTAGAAAACTCCAGAACCACAATTGGCTCTGTAAGTTGCATCTTGACTATTTGGAAAGAAGTAATACCCACACTCCTTACTAAAGTGCAGCCAAGCATGTATTAGAGGAGAAAAGCATCTTCTACACAATGATTACAAAATTACACAAACAGTAATAAGAATTTAATTAATCTCTACACAGATAAGCCTTCCCTCAATCTCCACAAAATCTGACTTGGCTAGTGCAAAAGTCAGTTTCCTACTTTGCAATACCAAGCACTTCTCAGTAGCTCCTGAATGGACACCCAAATATTGATTTTCATTGAGAAATACTGACAATAAACTACAGGGTATTGAAGAATGAAAATCGAACCATGTCTGACTGGGAAATAATGCACACTCAGAAGTGGGTTTTTTAATGCATTTTTAATACTTACTTGAAGTTTTGCTAGCTGAGCGGTGCGAGACACTATTTTGTTGTAGGGGTCAACAATTTTGACTCTAATTCTAAAAATAAGAAGAGAAAATTATTTGTAACTGTATTAATAAATAAAATGACAGAGCAACTAAGAATTTATACTTTCTAATCACATAATGAATGGTATACCTATCAACAGTACTTTGAAGAGCACCAA
Source organism: Ramphastos sulfuratus (assembly GCA_013399055.1). Classification (NCBI taxonomy): domain Eukaryota; kingdom Metazoa; phylum Chordata; class Aves; order Piciformes; family Ramphastidae; genus Ramphastos; species Ramphastos sulfuratus. The sequence goes on along the minus strand of WBNM01011806.1, from coordinate 7,598 downwards.
TTCTGGTCTGCATCATTTGGAGGACACCTGTAAAATAAAACAGATTTTTACATGGAGCACTTGTCAATTATAGAAATAGCTGTTCTTCAAATCATAGTAACTACTGCAATCTACTTTCCAATAAAAAAAAAAAAATCCAGTTTCCCACTTTACAATAAAGCACTAACAGAAAATAATAAAGTATAGCATACTTTATATTGAGGCAATAATAACCCCACTTACTGGATGTTAAGAGACTTTTTTTTGGTAGAGAACACAAGTCAACAGAAGAAATATCACTCTGAAACCCCTCATATGTTAAGTTCCAAATATTTATAGCATGCTGCTTTCTAAGGGAACAATGTTCAGTACTGCTTTTCAAAGCATGTACAACCTTGCACAAACACCTGAACATGATACACAAAAATCTGACGCTCTTTATTCAACATAGTGACTAGGCAATTCAGAGAAATCAACAAAGAGGACTGAGAAGATAACCAACTCTAGTTAAGATTTTCTTCTTGTGCACAAGCTTCTTTAGCAAAAAGTAAAGTATCAATGTCAATGTGAGGTCATCTAATTTAGATCACAAACAGAGCAAATTACCCTAGTCATGTTTGCTCCAGATTAGCTTGGCAAAGCAGCACAAGGGAAGTGCAAACATTCTTGTGCTCTTTTTGCTAAATTGCAGACAAAGTAGTCAAGGGTAGCAGCCATTTTTGCAGTACGGAATCAGCCTGCTGAGAATTTAATTAAGTTACACAAAACCCAGGCCTAGGAAATTATTTGTGTTCCAGTTATTCTTAGCATTCTCAAGCATATTACATTTTTGCATAAGCCCTGTTTACAAGCATGCCATCATCATATTAGATAAAACTGCAATATGATACAGTAAGATGGAAGATAAACAAAACTATTGTCAATAGTTTTATTCATCTTGTCCTGTATTGGGACTTCATCTCAAGTATCTTGTATAAATATGCAAACTCTCATTTTCTTCACATTGCAGAATTATTAATTTGACTTAGTGACAGACTCAGGAGTTTTCTGACATTTTTACAAGGAATGGTAAGCAAGAAATTCTCATGTATCAGAGGATGAAGATGTCATATACAGCTGAAAGACACAGGATGAATTTTCTACTCTACATTGCAATAATGAGAAGGGCCAGTAGCATCACACTGCTGCATCTATAACTGTGGCGTTGCTACAAAGCAAACAGCAGTCTTCTTGACAGAAAGTAGAATTAGGATGGGTGAAAAGGCAACCTACCGTCTCCATTCTGCTGCATAAGAGATGAAAACCCTACTTATCTGCATCATAGATATGATGCTATTTAGCCTACCTTGAGCTAACAGTTCGAGATACCTACCGAGCTACCTATAGACAGAAAGGAGTATGTATACTAGATAACTGCACCATTAAAACAGCACACAAACTTAAAATGGAAAAAACTCTACAAGCTGGATGTATCAATTCAAAACGTTTCATGATATTCACTTTCGTACATCCAAATGATTGTGAATGCTATGAATTAGTTACTCTGCTCTCGTCAGACCCCATNAACTTACATGTGAATGTACCAAGAGTTACGCATCTCTAACTTCATAATTAGCATTTCTATTGACATCCATCTTTTCCTATGAATCTTGACCCAATGCTGCTTCTACAATGACCATATATCACATGTACAAGCAGGGCAGAGATAAGGAAGTTTTGGAAAACTTAAAACATTATCTTTTTGTGCATAGACTTGTGATTTTTTCTGGCAACTGCAGAATCAAAATTGCTAATGATATTTCATGTATCAAATACTTTTCAGAACTAAAACTTCTGCACGCTTTTCCTTCCCTTACACAAAAGCAAAAGCCTCTTACAGAGTGTAGCCCTAAGTAAATTGAGACATTTCAACAAATTTCAGGTGAATTAAGATTTTATTTTTACTTAGGATTATTAGCTGTAAAACACCCATTAGTTACCATGTCTACCTCACAGAAATGTTTCCTAACTGAATAGCTGTTTTGAAGTATTTCATTCTTTCTTCAGAGTAAATTTAGGAAGGAATACCTTCAGAAACAACCATGATTTTAGAAATTATAATTCCACTGTGCTGGTTTGAGGCTAATTGGAATATTTTCATGGAAAAAAATTATATTATAGGCGGTGAAAAGAAAACTATGGTGATGTCTACTTCACTCATAGGCTTGCTGAGATGTATAAGAACAAAGACACAAATATAGATAAGACACACAGAGAGTATTTGTGTCTCTAGCTGCGGGTTTTGTCTGCTGGCCTCTCTAACTCCCCTGGCCGATCCTCCAAACTCACCTTGCACGTAAGCCAGAGCCTGGGGTAAGGTAGATGGGTGGAAAAAAGGTGGAAGGGTGTTTGGGAGCCCTTCCTGGGGACTCTGATTTCTGGGAGGGGTATTGTATTTCTTTATTACCTTTAACTTGTATATTTCTTTAACTGTTCATGTCTATTGTGTATATATCTGCTTATATATTGTGCTAAGCTGTAAATATAGCTTCAGTCCTTAACTTCCAGATGGCTGAGTCTAGTCCCAAACCATCATATCCACTGAGCACTAATTGCTCTTCATCTTGACTGGGAAGTATTTACTAAACATGTCATTCACGACCCATTCTTATCTTCTTTCTATTTGGAGGATGAACACAGATTCCAGCCTTCCTACACTTAGTTTTCCAAATGTTTAAAAAGCTATTTGTGAGCTACCATTGCTAGATCAAGTAAGCATTTCTTTATTTTCATATGTCAAATGACAGCAATCAAATACTGTCTCAAACAAGTTCCAAAGACTAAGGAGATAGTTTAACTGTCAGTAACCAGAAACTTTGTGGTTATTTAGCAAGCTAAAATATGGAAGGGGGAAAAGGAGATATTCTTGTATCCCACAGTATATGCAGATTAGCATAAATATTTTTCTGTTAAAAAAAAAAAATTTAAAAAATCAAAACCACAGAAAGTTCCCAGCAAGTGACAAAGAGCAGAATGTTAGGTGTAATGAGACTCAGCCACAAAAACAATATACTGCAACCATTTTTCTACACTGATTCCATAGTTCCTAAATAAAGCCTTTAGAAGTTGGCAGTTTATGTTAAAATCCAGATCCCAAGCAGTGGAATAAGACAAAGGTATGTATCAAACTGTGTAGCCTCTTCCTAGTTTAAAAAAATACCTCAATGCAGTTAAGATTATGTGCTAAAGCAAATTCAGTTAAAATTTGCAAATTATGCAACACACACATATGCAACATGCACAAACTTGGTTCTCAGGGCAACAAATGATCGGCTAAAGTCGCAACAAAATTAGGATTCTTTAGAAAAATATATTAAAAGTTCAAAAATGTATGATTGCTAAAGTTGTACAGAAGTGATTATCAAAACATGTTTTCCTATGAAATAGTTATGCCAGAGAAGTATCAGCCACATCTTCTCCCTGGAGCTCCATCTACTGACACTAAAAAAAAAAGCCACACAAAACTAAGATCTGTAGCCTTAACACTGGGAATCAAAGTTGGCAGTGATAGGACTGATATGGAAGGTGTCTTTACGAATGAAGATGCTGATACATAACTTGAGGTAACAAAGAAAGGAACAAACTAGGAATCTCAGCAATTCAACTTATCTCTCGTTACATGCAAATAACAGAGTCTCTGATAGTGTCTCGCCAGGGGTCTTACTATAAATTTGCAGGGTGTCCTCCAAAGATAGCAGAAACTGAATACAGCCTGAACTTTTTAACTCTTAGGACAGCACAAACTTAATAGGCTACTGAATATTAACTTCTCTGCCCAGAGAAGCAGAGAACTTAAATTAAATGAACATATGATGTATGATGCAGATGGGTGTACATGTAAGGGGAGAGCATGTAGTAGGTGGAGTGGAAAGTCTGTGCATTCTGAGTACCTCAGCCAGTGGGGATGGAAGAGGGATATCTGCACCCAGAAATTTAGGATAGCAGGGAAACTGTGCCTTCCAGCAACTTGAGACACCCCACAGGAAGTCTGCCCAGTGAACTCTCCCTTTATTTGAATAAAATTTTACAGGACTCCTCTGTCTCCACTGTGAACGTGAACCTCTAGTGACAGATCATTTTCCTTACAGCAGTGAACTACATTCTCTGCACAGATAAAAAAAGTGTTTCTTCCATGTAAAAAGCAGCAAGCAAAACATAAGGGTATTTACCTTCCAGAGATTCAATTCCAGTTGCTTGGGCCAATAGGTCTTCATGCCTTGCAACGACCTTAAAAAGAACAGGATAATCAACATAGAAAAATGGGGATGTGTGCCTTAAAGGAGTATTAACATATTGTCATCATTCCTACACTAGGCATTAGTATCATTATTCCTACATTAGGCAGACACAGGAAAAAGCAGTCACCCCTTCAAAATTAAGAGTTTTCAGAACACATTTTCATTCATAAAAGCAGCAAGCTCTGAATAAGAGGGTTGGTAATGGCAGCATAACTGACATCCTAATTAAGCCAACAGAGTAATCACATTTCAGTACATTTTATGTAATTCTAAGTGTAAGCTTATTAATCACACAGTAATAAAGTACATTTACATTTTAGTATTTGCTTTTCTACTTATGGTATTTAGAAACAAGTTCCCAAACAATTTACTAAATGGGGCAGATGGTAGGAGGAAGCAGGTTTTGAAATTGCACACAAACTTAGCAGATGTTCTCACTGCAAAGTCCACTGTGGACCTGTGGAGCCTACATAGGTTTTGCCGAAAAGCTTTGTATTATTCAAACTCAAAAGTCTTTCTGAAGGTGTGAGGCACATTAACACAGGTTATATTTGCCCAACTAAAGGTAACCCTTAGAGTCTAGGCTACACTCCAGCAGAGGATGAAAGGATTTAAGTCAAATCACTCCCTATCTTCCCACAGTTGTCACAGGCCAGCATTTCTGATAACCCACATGAACATTTGGAGAGAGTCATAGAATCATAGAATGGTAAGGTTGGAAGGGACCTCAAGGATCACCCAGTTCCAACCCCCTGCCATAGGCAGGGACACCTCCCACTAGTACAGCTCACTCAAGGCCTCCTCCAACCTGGCCTTGAACACCTCCAGGGAGGGAGCAGCCACAACCTCCCTGGGCAACCTGTTCCAGTGCCTCACCACCCTCACTGTAAAGAACTTCCTCATCCTTATGAGGAAGAGTGGAATCTCGATGTACACAGGTAGCAAAAGCTGAAAACAAAGCAGCGTGTAGCTCTTGGTAGGACTATTGACAGTGGGCCTGACTAAGTTAAGTATCAGACTACTAGTTTTGCTGCAAGTTGTGCCTTTAGCTGCTGCTTTCAAAATACACTGGACGGTCTCAGAAACAACAATATTACTAATATTTTAACTGGTTTATATGAACCACTCCAGAATAACTGGTATGCTATAAACTTACTTGTAAATGAAGCTCTTTATCCAATTGACTAATACCTTGGGCAAGTTTTGCTAGTTGCTCAGCTATCACAGCCTGATGGATAGACTGGGAAGTGTAAGCTTTCACATCAAAGTCTTCTCTGAAGAAATCAGAATAACATTCTGAAAAAGATTGAGATTTCATCTTTATGCTTCAGAACAGATAATGTTTACTGACTTAAACAGTTCTCTGATCTTTGGTTCCTCCAAATGTAACAGCATACGTTATCTGTATCACATAATACAAATGTGACCCCAATTTGAGACCAGAATCAAGAGAAACAAGTTCAGAGCTGATTACTTCGGGGGAGGGGGGGAAGTGGGGCAGGGTATGTGTGCAAATGGCAAAAAATATGGAAGATCCTTTACTCCCCACAGCCCTTTCTTGAGTAGAATACTTTCAAAAGCATTTCTATTTTCTTCTTCAAATTTTACAGAGTAACTCGAGTGAGGCTGTTGAGGTTGTACTCAAACATACATCAGTCACATTCAAGCTGCTAATGATCAAAGTGGGACGAGACACAACCTCATGGGACCACAGGAGACCCTTATAATTGCACACAATTCGTATTGGTTTATAAACTACTACATTAATGATACTAGAATGATGGTTTTGGAACAAGCGAGGCCACAGGGCGTGTACTAATGATACCAAGTACCTTCGTCTCCCTGAGCCCTTTTTTTCCCCTCCTTTAAGGAGCAAACGATCACAGGTGAACACGAGACCGCGCAGGACGGCCCCAAGAAGGCCCCTCTGCCCCTCGAAAAGGGACATACTCAGAGGTGCGGCAGCACTCTGCACCGACTGCCCTTCTCGGCCACGCAAACTTTCTGTCACTTGACAGCACGAGGGTTCACCGCCCTCCCTGTCTTGTCCCGAAGCACCGACGCCTCTCCCCCGGCTCAGGCCAGAGCCCTAGAGCCCAGCCCCGCCCTAGCAAAAGACTCTTCGTCTTTCCCGGATGGCCCGCGGACGGGATCGCCGGCACGATTCCGCCAGCAGAGGTATAGCCAGACGCTGCCCCTCACCCCCGGCGCCAAACCAGCGGTGCGCTCCTCAGCCCCAGCCACCGCCAATGGCCGCGCCTCACCGTCCGCCAACAGCTCGGCGAGAGCCGGGGCCGGGGCCGGGGCCGGGGCCGTGCGGCCGCCTTCCCCCGCCTCCTCCATGCTGGCAGGTGCCGGGAGCCCCCGCGTCACTCCCGGGCGGCTGCGCGCGGCGATGATGCACAATGAGCGCGACGGGCAGGCGGCGGCGGCAGCAAGGCGGTCACGCACGTGGTGAGCGCGGGGCGGGCCGCACGGCGAGGGGTGGCGACATCTGGCAGGGACCCGCGCGCGAGGGATGGGCTCAGTCCGGGGTGGTCGGGCCGCAGATCGCTTTGTGAGGGGGTTGAGGGGCCTGTAGCGGGAGAACGGCAGACCGTGCGCCTGGGCCGAAGCAGGGGCTGTTCTCACCGCACGTGAGGAAGAACTTTCTCCGTGAGGCCTGTGCGTAGACCGCTGGGAAGTCCTGGTTCGGCCTCGCAGTCGGCCCTACGCAGGGGGGCCTGAACGATCTGTACTGGAATGAAAGCACAGCCGGGAAGCGGGGAGGGGAGGGGAGGAGAGTGGCACGGGTAAAGTCACGCAAATAACAACGGGGCACTGGGAAATTCACGGAAGTAACAACGGGGCGCAGAGCCGATGTACATAGGTGGTGGTGGTGGTAAAAGGCTTGTTCTGACACTGCAAGTGAGGGACTTACTGCAGGGTGCATTAGCAAAAGGCAAATGCAGCTTAAGGTCTAGTGTGTTGCTGTGTATAAGAAATAGCTGAATTGCTTACGTGCAAAAAAACACACTTTGTTTTTCTAGATCCTAAAAGCCTTATTAATTATACATGACTGGTGACATCATAGAAACTAAACAATGCCAACTAAAAGATGCCATGGATTTGTTTCATTCTGGGCAAGTTGTAAAAATCTGTGCCCCTATGGTCCGCTATTCAAAGTAAGTGTCAGATCAACTATGTTTTCACTCTTATTTTCTCACCAAAAAAAATGTTGTAAAAATAGACATCATTGCTATTTTCCCCTTTGTAAAATAAAAAACATGTCCTATATTTATTTCTCTTATGATTATACTTGGACATCCCCACCATACTGCATGTGATAAATGACTGAGTTCT
>WBNM01011805.1:18343-81425 GCA_013399055.1 Ramphastos sulfuratus | reverse complement strand
CAGAAAAATCCTTCCTTTCCAGAACTGGAATCCAAAGTACCATTTGAGACAAGACAGCTATATGTTAATTTGTTTTTCTCAGAATGCCTTAAAATTTGCAGGACAAAAAGGGAGGCTTTCGACAAGGTTTGTAGTGTTTTATAGATCTTTGCAATTCCTCTCCTGAATTAAGTCAGTAGGTCTTATCTTGCAGGATGTGTTGGTGATTAATATGTTTCAAGTCCAGTATTTATTTTTTAATTTTCATAAGCACAAGTTAAAATGCACTTGATTTTATACTTGATAGTGTTATCATAGAATCATGGAGTCCCTAGGGTCATCAAGTCCAGCCATCAGCCCAACACCATCATGGCCATTAAGCCATTTCTCAAGGTGAGATGTCTACATTGTTTTTGAACACCTTCAGGGATGGTGACTTCTCCAGTTCCTTGGGTATCCTGTTCCAATGACTGACCACTATTTTATCTAATTCTCTACAATTCCAAGACAAATATGTTGTAGATCTGACTTAAAAAAATCCAAATCACCGTGTTTAGTGATTGTGCCCACAAATAATTGCTGTTTTTTTAATGGAGTCTGAAATCCAACTTTGCCTCCCTTGTGGTGTCTCTTATTGTTGCAATAAAATACTTATGGTATCCAAAAATATTCTCAACACACAACTGGGAAACCAAATAGTTCATTCTAAACCATATTTTCAGATGTGAGTTCTGTAATATCTTCTTCCCAACATACATTTTACCCAGAAATTCAAGAAACTGGTTTCCTAAAGATGTTTTGCCTCACCAGTCTCTACCAACCCCTCTCTTTGGATACTTCCACTAGTTTCCAGCATCATGATCCATGCCATTAATGAAGGAACTGATCCTTCCCTCTTCGCTCATTGAGTCTTAAAAGGATCTTCTCCAACCTGCCTGTGGCTGGGCATAACTACTGACATGCTTATTCCAAATTCTATGGCTCAATCTTCTGCTGGGAGCTCAAGTAGCAGTTAGCTGACCAAAATGAGTTCTTCAAGATTCATGAAGTTCTCATCATGAAGATCTTTTAAACAGAACTTCTGAAGGTCTATCAAAGATGCTTTCTGGAAGTTTCTATACCAATAAAATGAACCACCTTGCCTCTTCATATTGTATTGGAATGTTTTATTTCTCATCATCAACTACACAGCTTGTGCTTGTACACATCACGATTATGAACCCAGATTTTGACTTTGATCTCTGGATATTCTGAGAGTAACACATTGTACAAGATGATTTAAAAACCAAATAAAAAAAACCAACAAGAAAAATAAATAAATAAAAAAAAAAACCAAACCAAAAACTTTCAACCAACAACAGGGGAAAATAAACAAAACCAAACCCAAAACTGGCATACACCACATTTATATTTCCTTTTTTACCTTTGACTAAGTTAGAATGGGTACTTCAGCCCTTGGACACTTGTCAATCCATGTCAGCAGGCATGGATCAGTGAGTTTCAGTTTTCTCCTACTTAAACTAGCTAATTTTAGCTTCCAAAAAGACTTTTTTTTTTTTTTAATTCTTTTTTAATACTATTTCATAAATGCCAAACAAAAATCTTCTTATGAATACTAGAGGCTTACTGGAATATAATAATGATTTTAAGACCTATTCTGGACAGGGAGAACATGTCCTTGAAGAACAACTATAAATCTCTCAATCATTTTCAGCCTTTTGTCTTGTATTTACCATTTATATATCACCAAGTTCCGGTCAAGCCAACAGATACAATCTGGGAGGGACAAATAACCTGAGCTTAACCTTTAGGTCTTCCTAGTCTCTTGCATACTGAAACTCTAAAGAACTTAAGGAGAAGTCCTGGTAAAGTTCTGTATATGTATTTAAGTATATGTTGAATGTAAGCTTCTAACACAGAGTCAATGACAGATGTTTTATCTGTATTACACAGCATACCTTGGTATCCCTGACTTCTCGTTCTCACTAAACAGTGTTTCTTTGACCTTCCCTTTAACTCTTTTCTATATTACATCTCAGTTCCATCAGTTCTCCACTTAACGCTTTTTCTCTGCATAGAGGCTGTAACTTCTGAGCTGTACTTGCTGACTGCTAGAAGGTGTTGTGCATGCCTGAAATTACCTTCATTCTTGTTGACTATGCAGATAGTGTAAACAATGAAATAAAACAAGATAAGAAGCATTTTTCCTCCTCTAGATAATTAATGACCATACTTCTTATTTTGAGTATGCTTCTTCATCGTTAAGAAACTTAAGTGAAAGAAGAGTAAGCACCTTTTATTACTCTACAGAAAGAAAGGTAATGAAACATTTCTTGATTTGAAAAAGTATTAATACCTGCTTTGAACCAGGATCAGAAAAAAGCTGCCTGTAGAATGGTTACCCTAAGAGTAACCCCAAATTACCACAAGGATTAGTTTTAAAATTTCAGTTGAAACATTGAACACTGAACATGGGCCTTTGCTTAGTAAACACTGAATTTGTCTCTCTAGGTGTCTCAACCAATTGACTCCGTGTCTTCTGTTACACTTTAGACTTAGGTTGCTACTTGAATGGGTGCCTTTAGGTTCAGAATCTTAGATTCTAAATGGCAAATGCTTCCTGTAGACCATAAAGCACTCCGATAACTGTTTGTTCTTTATGCAGGCCATGACAGAAGAACAATCTGTTTCTGACAGCTGTAGCAGTAGAGTATTGTACCTTAGTTATGCCATGAGGACTCTTGAAAAGTTGAGAGAGTGTGGTAACTCTACTTTTGTGGAAGATTTTTTTCTTTATTTGTGTGTGTTGCAAATGTAGAAATTAGAACTTAAAATAATATCTCAGAAGTGTCTTAAATTATTTGGTTTAATATTTTAGTAAAGCTATTTCTGCATATTTAAATCCTTCTTTAGGAATAGGTTGGTAAGGTTAATTGTTTTGATTTATAAATGTTTGCTGAGGATACTAACAAATCTAAAATTGAGAAGAAATGATAAAAATGTTTTCCTTCATTCAGGGCAGTGTAGTAACAGCAAATTTGGTGAGGTTGGATCCAAATTGTCAGAGAAACAGAAAAGAAAGGGGAAAAGAGGTGTCAGTTTTCCACCTTAGCCCAGAAATGGCTTTTTTCCAGCATGGAAATTTTACTGGGTTTGATCAATCAAGCCTTATCTATAAGGGACTTCATGTGTTTCCAGCACAATTGCTTGTATGTATCATAAGGCTCATTCATAGGTGGAAAATTTTGCTCTCATATTTGAAAAAGTTTCCTTAGTACTGCATGCCCAGCCTTTCTGGGATAGCTAGTGAATTAACTCTTATCACTTCTAATTGCTCTGAAGCACAAGTGTCCAGTGTTTTGCATGTCAACGATCGTGCATATCTTGTAGTTTCAGTGTATTTTATTCTGAAAGTGCTGCTTACATTTGTTCTACCACTGCTCAAGCTTTGCATTTGTTTATTTCTAGGTTTTTTGTGTTGTGTTTTCTTGCTGGTGTTTTTTGATTGTTGGTTTGTTTGGTTTGGTTTTTTGTCTTTTTTTAAGCATTTGCAGGTAATGAGCTATATGAACTTTTAACATTATATTCTGGCTAAGGAACAGTTGAATGAAAATAACTTCCCTCGGCCAAGTCCTAAAAAAAGTGGTAGTGCTGTACTTGCTAAGGTTGTAAAAGGTCCTGCACATGATGGTAAGTGCCTTCTAGTCTGCAATAAAATTGAATTTCAGTCAATGGTTCCCAGCATAGTGAAATACATGAGCACAAAGTAGCACATTATGGCAGCGTTCTCTATTCAGTGCCTAGACTGTAACTGAATTCACAAGCTTTCAGAACTACAGCATGAAACCTCATATTTTTGTTTTAATATAATTGATTTTTCAGGTAAATTAGAGTTTCTTATTGAAGAAGACAAACTGGAGGGGTTGAGGGGAACTATACATGGCTGCTCTTGCAGTTACTATTCACATAATCCTTTTCCCTCTACTTAAAATTCAAGATTTGTTCACTTTTATGGCACTCCAGTTAGGAAAAAAAATACTTATTTTTTTTTTTAAACTCTCAAAAGAGTGTGCTGTAGATGTGGCATATAGTATATGCTGCCAGTTCCTCTGGAGAGTATAAATCTAAGAAAGAATGCCACTATCATTCTGGTAGAGTAGTGGAATGAAAAGGTGGGTATCTGTGGCATGCGGTGTTTGAGGAAGCTGTCAAAACTTAACAAATTGTGTCAAAACCGACCAAGGTCAGAGTATGAAACTTTGTTGCACAAGTTCAGCTGAGATACACTTTGCTGCTCTTTTGTGTGGCTAGCTAGTAAAGCCATTCTTGTCTGAATATGCCATAGAATCATAGAATAGTAAGGTTGGAAGGGACCTCAAGAANATTAGCCTCAAACCAACACAGCCAGACTGAGGAGAAAGGAAAAGAAGTTTGATAGGTCCTCCTCAGTAAGGGTTCTGATGGGTTTTTGCCATGACTGGTTGAAGCAAAAACTGATCTAGTTTTTAACTGCTCTTTTGGGCAGTTCCTGGTGGTGTGGAAAAGCACTATAGCTGCTGTGAAATATCAGTTGTGTCTGCTGGATGTCAGATTGCAAAGGTAGGGATAATGTTCTCAGAAGGTTTATATGATGCAGTTATGTAAATATATAATGTCAGTTTTGCTTTTTTATGTCCTTTTGACTTAAAGCTGCATCATAGCTTTTCTCCATAGTTTGGTATAAGCCTTTAAGACTTACTTATTAGTATTCAGTAAATTATGTGCCAAATATTGAGAGGAGGTATTTTAGATATGCTGCTGAGTCTGTTAATGAAACAAACTGTCTGTCAGTTTGAGTAAGAGATATCCAGCACTCTTGCACTTAAATACTAATGGGAACTTTGCAGCTTCATGTCCATAATGGAGGAAGTAAGAAATTGGAAGGCTTCATGAAGACGCTTGCTAAATCCCTGCCTCATGATGGAACATTTGGTGTATATGCTTTGGACTGTGAGATGGTATGAACAGCCTAAAATTTTTGTTCAATTGCTAGAAAACTATGTTTTTGATTATGAAGCAATTTCCTATCTGTAGTAGTTTGGCATTCATGCCTCAGAGTTCTGCAGAGCTCTTGACTGGTGTCTTTACATGACTAGACCTTTAGTGCTAGATATGCTATAAGGAAAGCTGTTTGAACTTGAGCAGGTACTCAGGTTTGCTCTCCATGCAACTTACCTAATTTTAAGAAAACATCAGTTGTTGTGCAAATGCTCATTAAATTTACTTTTTTCTTTAGTGTTACACAACCCATGGCATGGAACTAACTAGAGTGACAGTGGTTGATACTATGCTACAGGTTGTCTATGATACGTTTGTTAAGCCAGCTGGTAAAATTGTAGACTACTATCGAAGGTGTGAGAATCAGTCTGTAGTGCTTCAGGATTAGAATTAAGAAACTGGCAGGTGACTAGATAAGGAGAAAAATACATCTCTTAAATGTCTGTTTCTAGTAACTTAAAGACTTTCAATTAAGAAAGAGGTTTCTGTTCTTATAGGCTCAGTTAAGGATTTGAATTTTTTTTTTCTAGTTCAATTTTTCCTCATTTGAAGACTTTTTTTCCTGTTCATTAAAAAAAAAAAAAACAAAACAACCAAACTAAAGTAAACCTCCCAGAGCTTGATAAATTCCCTAAGGGGATAGAAGCCAACACAAATTTCCGTTTTAAATGTGGTCTCACAGAAGAGCAGTATGATAAATAAGCCATGCATTGAGGCTGGGGGACTGTGCAGCTTGACAAGATTTGGCTGTGCTTAGTGCAGATCACTTGTATTTGGTCTTCCTGCTGGATTTTATCATTCAGGTCTGAAAGATGTTTGTAATTTCTGTTAGGTCTTTGAAGTCCTCCTACTGATTTGAGAAGAAACACAGACTTTGTGCCTCACAGTAAAAACGGTGGAGGAGAACCAGCACAATGTGTTCCAACTTCTTCAACAGCAATATTTGTTCGTTTAGAGCAATGATCATTCATTCATTGGTCCATGCTTAAAGCACAAACTCAGTTACTTGTAATGGTAGAGCTAAGTAAAAATCACTTAGCTTAGTTTATCTTACGCTATTTGGTGAAAAGCAAGAGAATGAAAACTTGCTTTATGTTAACCTCAACATTGTGTGATTTTAGAGCTGGTTAATGTTAACTTCCAACACTGGGGGAATGACTACTGTGAAACTAATTCTACATATTTTTTAGTGTCTTGGTTAGTGAAACTCTCCTAAATCTGTCTTTAGACTCTCTGTAGTAACAGAGGATGATTTGAAGAACACCACAACATCTCTTCAGAATGTGCAGGCAGCACTGCTAACCTTGTTCAATGCAGACACAATTTTAATTGGACACAAATTAGAAAAGTCCTTTATTGCTCTCAAGGTAAACTATTTGTAGACAATTTTACGCAGTGACTCATTGTCTTTACTGTGTTGTAAGGAGTTTCAAAAAGGAAAAGAATGTTTAATTTTTGGAAGATCAAGATCTATGAAAAAAATTAATGTACTTGATTACTAAATAACTGTATTAAAAGTAGTATCACATTGAGAGAAGGAAGAGATGTGTATACACAAACACACTATAGTGAAGATCATAACATTTGGACTTCCTACTTTTTTTGCTGTTTTGTGCTTCTGACTTTGTTATTCAGTAGTGGTGTATAACCATACAATCTTTTCATGGGGCCACAGAAACACAGAATTGTATGATTTCTGAAGTCATGGCAGAAAATACAGTGGCAGTTCAAGTAATACCAAAGTATTGCTCTTAGAATCTTTAAACAATTCTGCTGCTTGTCAGATAGTTACCTTAGATACCAGAAAAGCAAAAATTATGCTAGTAAATATTAAAGGTAGCAATATTCTATGAGAAACATCTATCTGCTCAGGAAGGCTCTTGTCAATGTATATAAATAACTGAAGGGAGGGTGGGAACAAGACTTAAGCCATGTTATTTTCAGACTGAAAACCAGGAAGTTCCTTCTGAACATTGGACAGATTCACAGAATGGTAAATGTTGGAAGTGACCTCTGAAGATGATCTAGTTCAACCTCTCTGCTAAAGCAGGATCACCTAGTGTAAATCACACATGAACATATCTAAGGATGAGGACTAGAGATGAGGACTAAGGACTAACATGACTAAGGATGAGAAGGCTGAGGTGCTCAATGCCTATTTTGCCTCAGCCTTGAGCACTGGATCCAGCAGTTCCCTGGACACCCAGCCTCATGAGCCTTAGCTCAAGGAAAGGGAATCAATGAGCTCATCACAATAAACAAGGAAGTGATCAGTGGTCTGCTATGCCACTTAGACCCACACAAGTCTATGGGGCCGGATGGGCTACACCCAAGAGTGCTGTAGGAGCTGGCAGATGTGCTCACCAAGCCACTCTTTTATTTACCTGAAGTTCTGGCTAAGTGGGGAGGTGCAAATGGACTAGGGGATAGCAATGTGACACCTATCTACAAGAAAGGAAGAAAAAGAGGATCTGGGAAACTATAGACCTGTCAGTCTGACCTCGGTACCAGAGAGGGTCATGGAGCAGGGCATCTCAAGTGCCATTACATGCCATATGGGGAACAGAGCAGGGAATAGGGCCCAGTCAGCATGGGTTCATGAAGGGCAGGTCCTGCCTGACAAACCTGATCTTTTATGACAAGATGACCTGGCAACTGGATGAGGGAAAGGCTGTGGATGTTGTCTGCCTAGACTTTCGAAAAGCCTTTGACACTCTTCCCCACAGAATTCTCACAGACAAACTGGCTGCTAGTGGCTTGGACAAGCACAGCTCTGCTGGATACAGCAGTGAGTGGATGAAAGGGCCCAAGAGGTGGTGGTCAATGGAGTTAAATCCATCTGGCAACTGGTCACAAGTGGTGTTCTTCAGGGCTAGTGTTGGGACTACTTCTCCTTAACATTTTTATTGATGACCACGATGAAGACACAGCGTGTGACATCAGTAAGCTTGCGGATGACACCAAGTTAGGTGGCAGTGTTGATCTGCAGGAGGATTGGGAGGGTCTACAGAGGGACTTGGGTAGATTGGATCAACCCTGAATGGGAACTGAGCATCATGCAGCCTCTCACATTTCACCCCACTCAGACAACACTTGTGTTGCAAAAGTGTTCGTCATACAAAAGTGATACAGTTTTTTTTCTCTTTCAGAAGGGGCATTCTTAAAATACTGGAGGTAGCATGATGAGGCTAACTTCTATTTCAAGATTCACTTGCTTATCCAAGGTGATACAGGAGATTTTCAGCTAGGATTTTAAGTATTTAAATTATAGTACATTTCTTACTACTTACAGTAGTAGTGACCCTACTAGAGGTAGATAATGATTGGATTTGATGAGCTTTAAGGTCTGTTCCAACTACCGTCACTATGTGACCCTTGGCTAGCTGCCAAAGACAAGTCAGTCAATCAATACAGTGGGCATGTGATACTTACCTATGTCAGTATTTCATATTTTGCCTTGACCATGCCATCTCAAATAGTTCACAGAATCACAGAATTGTGAAGGTTGGAAGGGACCCCAAGGATCATCCAGTTCCAACACTTGGCTAGATCAGGTTGCCCTGAGCTACATCCAGCCTGGCCTTAGAAACATCCAGGGATGGGGCTTCCACCACCTCCCTGGGCAACCTGTTCCAGTGTCTCACCACCCTTATGGTGAAGAACTTTTTCCTAACGTCTACTCTAAATCCACCCTCCTCTGGCTTGAATCCATTTAATCTGATCTTAGAACAAGTTTGGTTGTTCTAATAAACGAGTGGGTTCGTATTTGCTTTGATGAGTGAAGACCTCTTGACAACAAACCCTCTGTTCTGCTAATGTACCTTCACCTTCATTGCCCAGGAAACAAATAAATGTCCATTCTGAGCAGAACTAGATGGCCCAGTGGAGCAGCTGGATGATGCTTATAACATCCTCTGGCTTCCTGCCCTGACAGTGATTCACAGCAGTGATGGGGGGAAAGGGGAATGTCCAAAAGTTATTTCCACAGAAATAATGATTCTCAAATAGCTGAAACTCTGCCTTTTAGAAGATTCTTCTGCTTCAGTTTGGATTTGACCATTCTTTGCTGATTACCATTGAGATAAAATCCAAGCTTCACCTATAGAACTTGATAGCTGCTACTTCAAGAAAGGAAAAAGAGAAGGAAGTTCTAAACATCCTTTGAGATCAGAAAGCAGTCAGTCTGTGATGATTTAACTTGCTTTGAATTTGAGAGTTTGCCTTTTTTTTTTTTTTTTTTTTTGGTGATGTGTGCCTTTTGGACTGTCTCATATTAGAGTTTATTTAGGAGTGCATTTTAAAATGTTTTTGACATCCAAGGTACAAAACCTGCAGCTGTTGAGGTAGCTCAACTTACAATATATCCTATACTGGATTTGACTGAAATTTTGAAGAATACATATCAGAGCTAGGAGACCATGATTTCAATAACTGAGTCCTTTTGGAAGGCTGGAGTGACACTGGCTTTCCTCCAGTCCTCAAGCACCTCTCCTGTTCTCCAGGACTTTTCAAAGCTGATGGAGAGTGACCCAGTAATGGCTTCTACTAGCTCCCTCAGCACTTGTGAGTGCATCCCACCGGGGTCCGTGGATTTGTGTCCAGGTCCCCCTGTCAACAGTCACCCCATATGAGCACTCATCCTTTCCTTTTTTCATTTCTTCTTGTGTGCTGCTGGTGCAACTACTCATTGTGAACCTTGTCTGTAGCTGTTAGTGCTTCCTCAAGGAAGGAAGGTCAAGGAGGAAGGAGGTCAAGGAGGACAATAAAAAATAAAATGGTTGTTATGATTATGGCTTCAGAGAAACAAATTGAGGGAGAAATCCACCTTGATTTGTCCCACAAGTCTCATGCTTCAGTACCAATTATTTTTCTGATGTAAAAAAAAAAAAAAAAAAGGAGAGTGGGAAAATTTAATGGGGAAACTTGATTACATCTACTTCTGAATCTTAAAGTGTAAAGAAAGAAGACACAAATGCACAAACTATGTACAAGTAAGATGCACAGAGCAGATTCTTGTATTAGCAAGCCAATGTTTTTGTTCTGCTCTGTTAAAACAATGTTTCTGTAATCATCCTTACTACTCTGTAGCTGAAAACCAGCCTTTGCAGGAAGTTTAATTTCACTTTTGATTTCAGTAATGTCACTTTGGATTTCACTTCTTTCAGCCTCTGTGAATTAAAACTTAAAGATTATTGTTTTCTGCGTCTGCCTATCTCCTCACCTGCTTTCAGAGAGAGAAAGCAAACTTAGCTGTGTTTCGTGTACTAGCTGAGACAAAAAGGCATGATGGTAGAAATGTGACCTCTTTTGGAGCAAGATAGGCTGGTCTCTTTTAAATAAGTTGAGCCCATAGGTTGCTTTAACAGTTTAAAAGCTATAAGCTTTGCTCGCTTACAGGGATTCCTGAAAAGAGTCTTTCATGATGCGAATATGTTCACTGCTTCATCTGAAGCTGGACTATACTCCAAGATATCTCTATCTAATCTATATATCACAGGAAGTTCCACCTCAGCATGAGGAGGAACTTCTTTACTGTAAGGGTCATGAGGTATTGGAACTCGCTGCCCAGAGAGGTTGTGGAGTCTCCTCCTCTGGAGACTTTGAAGACCCATCTAGATGCATTTCTATGTGACCTGTGCTAGATTCTATGGTCTGCCTCTGGCAGGGGGGTTGGACCCAAAGACCTGCAGAGGTCCCTTCCAACCCCTAACATCCTGTGATCTTGTGATCTTCTCCCATTTAAGATAGGTTTCAGCATTTGCTCTCTTTGGAGAGAATTTTGAAGTTCGTTGCCACTTATTTTTGCATGAATAAAAGAGAAGAAATGAAAATGTGAAGAGCGGACCATATTTTTCATGCAACACTAGATCGGAGTGTGACGTTGTGCTTTGGATTGACTAGTTGAACAAAACTGAATAGTGAGGAAAAATGGTCATGACTGAGTACCCCAAAAGGGTAGGTCAACAGTGTAAAGATCTCTCAGTTCTTACAAACATGCTCTGAGGAACATGTATGCTGTAGAACTAAATCTCATTGTAGCTGCTTCTCATGCATAAAGGTACTCGAGAGTGTGTCCTGCTCTGTCAGACAGTAACAGGTAACTGTGGTTAGAAATTACATTGCTTATTCATTATGCTGTATTTACTACTCGATGTCATGAAAGTTTTCAATTTTCTTTCACCCAAGAAGAGGTGATGCTTCTTTTTCAAGAGAACAACGCTGTACACAGGCCCTGATACAGTTTAGAGAAGGGCTTTGGCATATACTTTACCAAGAGGATAGACTTGATTAGGGGTCCTCCTAGCTTTGAAAGTAGGTCTTTCTAGTGAAGATGGCCTTTATTTGACTTTGAGTACGTCTAAAGAAAGAAATGAATGTCTACTCTGTAGAACCTGTTCTACTTATGAGAGAAACCTGTGTTATTGTCATCTAACAAGCTGTTGGCAGTGACCAAGCTGATAACTGAGGCTCTATAGGGGCCATCTAAGAAACCTCCATTTTCTGACTTGTCTTCTTCATAACTTTTTGTAGCTGACTACAGAATTAAAAGCAAATGTATAGAATGCTGTGCAGAGGAAGTTAAAATAATTTTGGATAGTAACTTTTTTGTTTTGTAAAAACAGCAGATTGTAACAGTCTTCTGATGCTGAAATTAATGAAATTTCATCCAAACTGAAAGGTGATGCAAGTAAAGGTGTTGTTAATCATTGGAACAGTGACTTAACTCAGAGTCCTATCCCTGTCATACCTCTTCTGCTGGTTGTTGTAAGCATGCATATCTTTCTCAGACGTATTTATCATATATCCCAGATGCATAACCTGCCTGAGTATCTTCAAGAGGTGGAAATCTTGCTCATGTTTTGGTGATGTGGGAGAGTCCCACAATCTGATTCAACCTTCACAGCACACAGAGGAACTTGCTAAAAC
This sequence comes from Ramphastos sulfuratus, assembly GCA_013399055.1. Taxonomy (NCBI): domain Eukaryota; kingdom Metazoa; phylum Chordata; class Aves; order Piciformes; family Ramphastidae; genus Ramphastos; species Ramphastos sulfuratus. The sequence continues at coordinate 69,482 of WBNM01011805.1, read as the reverse complement.
TACCAGCTTCTATAGGAATATCACCACCTTTGATTCTGCTATGAATAGAGTATATGAAAGAATTCTGAAGAGTTGCAAGGCAATGTCGTGTTAGGTTTGCTTGACTCGAGAGTTTTAACTTACAGTAAGCGTGCAGACAATATCAAGTTTGGTGGCAGTGTTGATCTGCAGGAGGATTGGGAGGCTCTACAGAGGGACTTAGATAGACTGGATTGATGGGCCAATGTCAATGGCATGAGCTTCAACAAGGCCAAATAGCAGGTCCTGCACTTGGGCTACAACTACCTCATGCAATGCTACAGGCTTGGGGAAGTGTGGCTGGAAAGGTGTCCAGCAGAAAGGGGCCTGGGGTTTCTAATCAGCAGGAGGTTGAATATGAGCCAGTAGTCTGCCCAGCTGGCCAAGAAAGCCAATGGCATCTTGGCTTGTATTAGAAATGCTGTGTCCAGCAGGAGTAGGGAGGTGATTGTCCCCTTGTACTCTGCTCTGGTGAGGCCACACCTTGAATATTGTGTCTAGTTTGGGCACCTTGATACAAGAGAATAATCCAGGTGCTGGAATGAGTCCAGAGGAGGGCAACAAAGCTGAGGAAGAGCCTGGAAAATAATTCTTATGAGGAGTGACTGAAGAAGCTGGGGATGTTTCATCTGAAAAAGAGGAGGATGAGGAGAGACCTCATTGCTGTCTACAACTACCTGAAAGGACATTGTGGAGAGGTTGGCATTGGTCTCTTCTCACAGACAGTTAGTGGTGGAACAAGAAGGAATGACCTCAAACTGCGACAAGAGTAGGTTTAGACTGGACATTAGGAAACATTTTTTCACAGACTAGTTAGGCATTGGAATGAGCTGCCGGGGAGGCAGTTGAGTCACCAACCCTGCATGTGTTTAAAAATCATTTAGATGTGGTGCTTGGGGATATGGTTTAGGGGCAAAATTTGTAGAGTTAGTGGTTGGACCTGATGATCTTGACTTTTTTTTTTTTTAACCCAAATGACTCTCTGATTCTGTGTGATACAGCCTGGAACAGTTTGGCTTGCTTTGTTCCATCACCATTTCCTTGTGTCCAACCAGTTGCCCTGCATGTGGGAATGGCTGATCAGTATGTGACCTGGGGAAAGGAAAAACGGTGTACTGGGAGTTGGGAATATTGTGTACCAGCACAGGGTGAGAACTGACCTTTGGACTGCATGATCTTAAGAGAGGTCTTTTTCTAACTGAAGCAATTCTATGAATTCTATGAATTAACAGCAAGAGGGAAAAAATATATTTGACCACAGACAGACTCTTTGTAATTCAGTTGCTCGTGCTCTTAATCTGGGCTTCTGTTTATTTTCTGCATTTCTCATCTTCTGTCTTGTAGAGTGCACACAACCGCAGCATAGATGGAATTGGAAGTCATCTGGGAGATCAGCTAGTGCCTTGCAGTGTGCAGTAAAGATTTCAACTATCTCTGAAGACTGGCTCTGCAGCCTTGCTGGGCAACCTTTTCCATGACTTGATCACCCTCAATTGAGATTGGAATGGACTACATTTCTCTTTATGCTCACTGCTTCTCATCTAGTCACTGGAAACTACTGGAAAGAGGCTACTTGAGAGAGGCTACTTCCATTGCCTCGCTTCCTTCTTTCAGATATTATTGTGTCTGACAAAGATGTATATCACTGCCAACTTTTTGAATTCTATTCTCAGCAAGTGCCTCACCATTGTATTTTGGGTAATGAAGAGGGGTTGTTTGACTTTAAAGTTGTCAGGCAGACTCTCTGTACAGAGAAGTAAGAAATAACCCCAACATTTCAGATCAGAAACATACTTCCTATCAGGTTACTGAAGTCTGGGAGAAGTGCAGCCATCTTTTGGAATTAGCTGAATTCAGACCTCCCCAGGGGTAGCTACACTTTACTTTTTGGCCAGTCTGATAGGATCAAAGGTGATTGTTTGGAGTTTTTCTTATCCCTTCCCTCACAGTGAGTAATGAACCCTGCATTACCATATCCAATGATGTCTCAGATCATTTGTTAGCTTTTCTGACAGGCACGCTGTACTTTTGCAGGTATTGAGTTTTCCTTGGGCTTAAGAACTATTAATAGTTCAGAACTATTCAACAGTTCAGACGAACTATCAAAGCTGTTTCACTAAATGGAAGTTGAGGATGGTGAAGGAGAAGGCTTGGGGGAGAAGGTGTGTAGAGGGTTTGCTTCTGGCTTTTTGATCTGAAAGGCTCCACTTTCTCTGATTGGTGTCTGGCAATTTCTTCTTAAAAATCGATAACACTTGACTGTAAGCTACCTGCTGTTCTTTGACACACACTCTTCACAGTGTGATCATCCTCACTTGCTAACTACATGAGAGGATATGGGAAAGCTAGTGCTGCCCTACTGAAAAACAGCACAGGGAATAGCTGGTGATACTGGTGCATATGCTTATGCACAGGTGGTGGCAAGTGTAAACAGGTGGAGGTCTATAAAGAACGCTAAGATGTGAGGTGTTTGGGACATCGGGAAACTGTTATGCTCTTGACAGCAAAGAAACAAATAGAAGACATTTGGGAAAGAGGACACATGGAGTGTCTCAGGTATTGTGCAGTGGGAGGCAGAACATAGAACCTGCTGATGATTAAGCTGAAAACTTTTACGTGCAACCTACTGCCATAAACTGAGCTTTCCAGCACTGGATAACAGGCAGTAAAATCTAGCTGCCAAACCTGGTGTGCCCAGTGCACACTGCAAGTGTAGAAACAATCTCTCTCTCAGACTCTGATACAACTTGTAGATCTTTTAGTTATTGTAGTTCTGTGATGTACAGTCTGAATAGAGACATCTCTGTATTGGAGTTTTGGTTTCCTTAGCTTTATCTTGCAAAATGGAAATTAGAAAATTATTTTAAAAAAATAATTAATGACAGCAGAGTATAAAATGAATGCATTCCACAGTGTCAAATGAAGATATGAAGAGCACTTAAAAGGACATTTAAATGGCTTTCAGATAAATTTACAATGAGAGTTGATCACTTAAAATGCAGACATTATCAAGACCTACTGGGTTAATAGGTAACACTGATTTTTCCCTATGTGACAATATTGTCCCAGTCAAATTTTGCCAAAGAAGGGGTTAACATCAAGTAGCAGAACAGTCACTTGTGTCTGCTTGTTAAAGGTGTGTGAGACACTCAGCTAGTTTGGACCTGTGAAAAATTCTGTACATGAGGCTGAGCACTTCCAGCAGAAGCTGTTAGCTAGCTAGCTAACTAAACCCTGTAGGAGTTTAGTTAGACTTCGAAGTGCAGGGTCCGTGTTCAAAAGTGCCTAGCCAAGTAGTCTCTTAAGAAAATGTTTCTTTTCCATTTTGGAGTTGTTCCAAGGTGCAGATAATCTGTGCACTCTTTGCAAGCTCTGATTGTAGCATTTGTAGTTACAGTGCAAGTTCTGCCTATCTCAAGGCCATTCGAGTGATCTCAGCACCCTTGTTTGTTGGTTTATTCTCTTCTAACGAGGCTCAAGTCTAGTGTGTACCAGTAACATTAGCCTGTACTCTTCTTGTGACAGCTGAGCATAGAGCAATACTGAGTTGGAGCCCATCTCAAAAAATAACAGGCCCATCCAAAAACTAAGTATCAGAAAGTGAATTTTTTTTTCTTTCTCTAGCATATTCTCCAAGTCTTAAGGGGTGACCTAATCCAGAAAGCCACTATGGCCTCATGGTCAGTAGCAAACTGGTCAGTTGAGAGGGACGAGGAAAAAGTGCAAAGCATGAGATCAGCTGATATGTGAAGTTTGAGTAGGGTAAGCCCGCAGGATCCCACGTGGTTGACAATACCAGAAGCTCATGCCAGTCCTGTCCCTGTGTGTTTAACCTAAGTACTAGAAGATGCATCTAGCAGGCCAAATGTCATTATCCTGAAGTGCTTTAGTGTAGTGATTTTAGGAGGCCGTACCACACTGTAGACCGCGTAAGGTGTAAAATAAGCAAAAGTTAAGTGAGCCCAGCTTATGTGTAAAAGGTAGTAATTACAATTTAAGCAGTGCAGTCATTAAATGAAGTACAAACTGAATAAATCTCTTGTATACCCAAGCTAAATGTGAAAGTGTGATTTACAGTATGTCATGTGCTCCTCAGTCCTGTGCCTTGCAGGTAATTTCTGCATGGCTTCCTCTGACAGCACTAAACACTTCAAAGCACATGTATTTTTTGCATATAGGCAAACACTGGCTGTTACACTGAGCAATTAAAGAGCAATAGCATGCTTTGTATCTTACAAGTGCCAACAGAATTTTTTAACAGATCATTTCTATTAAGTCACTTTTACAGTCTTAACAGTTATGCTTGTTGAGTGTACTGGATTGATTTCTGCTTGCAATTCTCCTTGTTATACTGAGCTCAGCATTTTTGTTTGACTCACAATAAGACGTCTACCAACTACTGCTATGAGACACTCACTCTGTTATCAGCAGCTCTTGGAAAGTAACAAAAATATCTAAGATGGAGACACCTAAGGCGTTACATGTGTATACAACCTATCTACATAACTAAGAAAAAAAAGAAAAAGTAAGCCCTGTATGAAACAGCAGATTTCATGATTTGTGTCTTTTCCTGCTCTGAACAGTCTGTACACTGCCCCAGCCTGCGGAGGCAGAGGTTACTGTGTGATATACACTCCTCTGTAGTAAAACAGTATTACTGTATTATACACAGTTAGAGCTATCCCCAGTTCTACACAGCACATCACAGCTTTGACTCCAGCAGACTGAGTTTGGGCTTTCTTCAGTACACTACTGATGAATGAAGGTTTCTCCTGTCTCAAGCAGCTTCTTCAGCGGAGCAATCGATGCCTGCGTAAGTAAACTTCTCATAGAGGGTTGTGTTCACATAGGTCTGGAAGGAAATAAACCATGTGAGGTGCGAGGTATTACTTCAAGAATCCCAAACTATACTGAAATTCTTCATGGCCTAATTATTTTCTGGGAGGTTCATTCTTACCTTCCTTTCTTCTAGCATCCTGTTGAGTGACACCAGTATCTGAGCAAATGATGGCCTCTCATATGGTTTCTCTCTCCAGCACTGCCTCATCAGGTCATATCTTCAAAAATCAAACAGTTCAGGTACATAGGTTAAAGCTACAAATTCACTTTTATTGGAAGATTGTGCACATTCCATTTTTCCAAGGAAAATACACATATATAGCTGGATTTAGTATTTTCCACAGCTATTTGCTATCTGAATTTTATCCATCTATCTATCTTATCTATCTATCTATCTATCTATCTATTTTTCTCTGCAATAATTGAAAAGCTGTCTTTGAGCTAAAGCCCAAACTTAATTGTGTAAAAGACTGGAGGCCTGGAGCAAAGAGCTTGGGAAAGAATTCATGGGCAAAATCTAGGGCATGCTGAGTACTAAAGGATTGAAGTAATTATTTCCACTTTTATACCCTTTAATTTTTTTTATTTTTTTTTAATAACACCATTATATTTTCCTGAAAAAAAAACCCTATGAGTTTCTGGTAGACATCATACGTTCCCTATACCAGATGTTGTGTTACTCTTTTTTTTGTTTGTTTGTTTGTTTGTTTGCTGAGGTAGTTACTCACACTTCATCATCACAGTTGAGAGGCTTTTCTAGTCTGTACCCTTGAGGCAGTTTCTCGTAGAGTTCTGCACATGTCATTCCACAATATGGTGTTCCACCTAAAGCAGGGTTTAACCATTGTTGTGAAGACAAGGGGGTTTTAGTAAATGAAAGCTTAATTTCCTAGCAGAAATCAGAAAGGATGGCTGACTTAGCAAATTACCCCAGCATTAGGGAATACTTTGCATCTATGTTTTTGTTGTTAACAATTCTGTACTTAATGCACAGTATTGGAAGGGAATCAAAGTGAGCTGCGGGGCTGGCCTGAATTTCTCTACAGCTCTGAGGGCCTGCATCTGATTGTCCTTGAGCTGGCTTCACAATACGGCAATAAGCAAGTCAACCCTTCTTTAGCATGATACTCATAAGGTCTGGAATGAACCCATGCAGCTATCACTGTCAGGCTGGTTTGGCCCCTTCTTGAAGATGTTTGGTTGCTTAGACTCTTGATTTGCACACTGGAGTGTGGCAGAACACCCATGTCTGATGGAAACACATTTAGCGAGGAATGCTGTGAGTGAATTTTAAAGCAAGAGTTCATGTAGGCCATGCCCATCCAGGACATTACTCATCTGGTGGGCAGCAGACCATGGTTTCAGACCAGGTGTAATAGAGGTGTGTGCAGAAAGGAACTCTAATTTTTTTACTGAAAGTTTAATATTCAAAAAATTTATTCAAGAATATGTAGTGTGGGATTTACCCCTCCTCCCCCTCAGGTAATTAAAACGTGCTTTGATTAGAACTCAAGAAGGCTGAGGAGAGAAGCCACCCATCAAACTCAAAACCTACCAAATGAGGGTCATGTATAATAATCTGCATTCCATGTTTAGCTGTGGCTCAGGTTTCACAGTACAACAAAAGCATTGACAGATGTTGCAAAGCAATGGAATTTTAATAGGATGAGCAAATGGAGGTGGCTTTTCTCAGAGGGGTTTATTTGTGTAGGGCACAATCCAGATACTTACCTAAACTAACAATTTCCCATAATAAGACACCATATGACCATCTGTAACAGAGGGATATTAGAGAGTGCGACAAGAATACAACAAGAGTTCATACTTTACAATGGCAGGTAGCTTTGTTAGTATTCTGAGAACACAGAGTGACTAATTATTTTATTATTTTTTTAATCCTTTTTTTTTTTTTTTTAATTGTTTTATATAATGATAGAATTTGAGAATTGGAAAGCAGGAGTGAGATCTTCAGCAAAAAAATAATTCACTGTGAGGGCATCAGCCAGAATCCTTCACTAGACTGTAAGCTCTCAGCAAATAGTGCTGGTACAGAACTGCTTTGCCAAATATCACTTCCAGTTTCCTGACTAAAATGTGAAGTTCTTTGAGGTGTCTCAAGGGTTCAGCAGGTTTCTGATTTCTAATGAGAATTGTAGCTGAAGTCATGGCCTAAATCAAATTACCTTTGGAACACAAAACTTCTTCAAACACTAATGATGAATTAGAAGTAACCATTTTGCAGTGAGTTTTATTTTTGCTGCTGTTCCTCACTTTTGCTGACCAAACTGAGGTTTTTTGGTTTTGGGGTTTTTTTTTTAATTAAGTGGGTTTTTTTTTTTTTTAGTAAGAGTGGATTTCTTATCCCAGCGGTCAAACTTTCCTTAATATTGAAAAGTATTTCCTTTTTTATAGAAAGACCATCTGAGAACATACTTACACATCACTGTTCGTGGTGTAAACACTGTAATTCAGAGACTCGATTGCCATCCATCGCACTGGGAGCCGTCCCTGGAAATGATGTCATGACAGTTGGTGTTGCTGGTGTTTGGAATGCAATACTGCAGTTTACACCCCAGCAACTGCTCTGTGTGTTACCTGAATGAAAACTCACTTTGTGTAAGTAAGCTTTATCAAGTAAATACATTTCTTTGTTCCAGATGTGCCTTTATTTGCCAAAGGAACAGTTCACACTAGAGCTGATAGAAAAGGTATCCAGCTAGCATCAAGAAGAAATGGAAATAGCTCCTGAGTGATGACTTATGATGTCTCTAACCAGTCCTGTCTGTAACCAGTCCTGGCCACCCAGTGTTACACCCTATGACTACTTGATGCTTATTACACATCTTACTCTTTCAGATCTTCCAAAACATTAGCTCTGGACAGCTGTTTATTCAGGACACAGCTTCTGATGTGCTTTTAGTGAACATCTGGATAGTTTTGGCCTTCAATAGAATTAGGTGCCTTGCCTCACCTGGACAAGTGCTGCTGCACAAATATCATTTTCATAGCAGTACGAATCTACCCACAGGCACACATCTTCTTCATGTCATATGTATAGTATGTGGGGAGGCTGAAAAACCCTAGCTCCCTTAGCCTATCCTCATAGCAGACGTTCTCCAGCCCTTGAGTCATCTTTGTGGACCTCTTCTGTACTTCCTCCAAAAGTTCCATGTCCTTATTACAATGGGGAAACCATAACTGGGCATTGTATTTAACTATTTAATATATTACATCCAAGTAATCAGTTCTGTTGTACCCATTAGTCTGCATATTTGTTCATGTGAAAATGCAAAGAAAGAAACCAGAAAGCAAAACATGAAGGAAAACAAACTATATTAACTTATTTTGACCCTTACCATGGTCTTCTTAACATAAACTTCTTGACCTCTCGATAAGCCAAAGTCAGCTATTTTTGCAACATAATTTTCTCCAACCAAGATGTTTCTTGCTGCCAAGTCTCGATGAATAAACTAAAAGAATTTTTTTAATTAAAAAAAATAGCAGCAACAGCACAACCATCACCACCACCAGCAATAATCATGATAATGATAATAATGATAATAATTACAATAATTACAATAATTACAATAATAATAAAAATAATAATAATAATAATAATGTCACCACAGTAACTATGAGATTTACAAGTATTGTTTTAGTGCTACATTGAAAACTGAAGATGCTTAGTATAAGAACAACCCCCCGTAAAAACCAGCGTAATGTGTCACTGCCAAGAACATTTTAAACTTTATATGAAGATGAAAGAGGTTAGTTGCCATGTCACTTGTAAGTTTTGATTGATTCCTGGTGACATAGTATTTGACAGGGCTGAGTGAAAACAACCAACTCATCCAGTAGGTGCTATAGACACCAAAATTAAAGCCTTATTTTGGCTTCATTAAAAAATGTAGTCCCTCAAAGTGAATTGCTGTGCCTTCAGTGGGTAGGCAGTTGAAGACTGACCTGTTTCTGGCTTAAGTAATCCATGCCTCTAGCAACATCTGCTGCAAAATGCAGGAGCTGCTGAGAGGAAAGTGTAGATGCAGTGCTGTTGGCAATAGCAAATGCTGGGTCTGTCTCAAGCACTCTGCTTTTCCGAAGGAAGTCCAGTAAATTTCCATGGGGGGCATATTCAATAGCAAGGTAAAGATATCCTAAAAAAACCATCAGCTAGTAAGCATATAATGAAATAAGAGATGGTAATTTGTGGTGGCTTTACACCACACAGAATTTGAGATTTACCTTAGAAGAAGCAACTAACAGCACCTGCACAGAATTTAGAAATTATTATTTACAAAAGTAAACTAAATAGAAAAGATAATAAACACATATGTTGCGGGTTGGCTAAAAGCAAAGGGTCATGGTCTCTTAGAGCATGAACAATTTTTAGAACTTCTTAACAGTACTGGCTTTGACAGTGAAATGTAGGCCCTGGAAAGCCCTGAATTTCGTGTAAGCAAGCAGGGACTCAGATAAGGAACTCAGATAAGGAACTTGTGCATAGCAGCCAATTATGTTTCTAACTTCTATCACTGCTTCAAGGACATGTACAGGGAGGCGCTCAGCTTAACAGTTTTTTTTCCTTGGATTCCACTAACTCCCCTTCTAGGTTTCCACAAAGAAAGATACATCTTTGAGAAAGTTTGGCTTAGACAACAGAATGCCTACGTAACTAATACGAGCACTAAATCAGCCAATCGTTGTAAGCATAGGGCTGCTGCAAGAATCTTTGTTGTACAACAGAAAGGGGGAGATGTGGAGTCACCTACTGCTAGCACGGAACAATTACTGACCATGGAACAGTGGCAACATAAGCCGTGGGCAGCAACCGAGTTACAACATAAACCAAGGGCAGCGGCAGCCACTGTGTAGCACAGCAAGTCTCTTCTTAGATAAAAGAGGAATCTGGGATTAGGTAATGGAAGGATATGAAACAGAAGATTCTGTTGTTGGGGAAGGTGGGAGAATAAGATTGGATACACATAAGAAACTTAGCTCCGCTAACATAGGGAAGATCAGCCTGTCAGAGTCCTGTTACTAACTACCCCTGTTAATATAGCGAATCCACAAATAACATATTGCTTGGGTATAGCCAATCAGTGGATAACACATTGCTTGGAACGACTCTTGGAGACTATATAACGCTGCTCTTTCTTACCAATAAATGGAACCTTGTTTGCATCAAACAGTCTCCCCGTCCCTCATTGCGACATACATACATCTATATACATATAACCCAACAACAGGCCAGACCCGCCTAAGAAAATATTATCTTTCTGCAGTCTCTACCACTGTTCTTACCACAACCCAAACAATGTGAGCAGGACAAGCAGGCAAGGCCAGAATGAGAGAAAGGGGTAAAAGAAGCAAAAACAGAGGAAAAACAAGCTGTGCTTCAGATAATGCAGGAATTTTGCAGACCAGCAGAATGAGATGAAGAGATCTCTTACATTCTGTTGAGCCCCTTGGAGAAGTCCATCCCCCTGGACTCTCTTGAATTCTCTGGGGAACTTTTATTTACAATTAAAACATTAGTCTTAAACCTGTAACATCATTAATAGTATTTGGACAGTTATGGTGCTTTGAGTGAAAAGAAAAAAACAAAACAGAATGGAGGGGAAATACCAAACAGAGTAATGCTTAAGTGCAAAGGATAACATAGAGCACAGTTTCTAAAAGATTAATGTGGAGCTAAACCCAAGTTTATCTGACGTTTTATCAAGCGCTGCAGAAAGATCTATTTATGTGCTAATGTTTCTATGGGTTGTATGGGCTTTTCTGGCTGTTGTTTTATTTTAAACTAATTTTCAAAGTACATATGTTCAAGGGTATCTTACCCCTATGTTCACATGCTCCCAAAAGATTTATGATGTTGGGATGATGACCAAGTTTACACAGAACTTCAAGTTCTCCAGCAAAGTCTCTGTGATCGTCTTTTGAGGCATATTCTGAAAATCAAATTAGCATGCAATTAGTTTTCCTTTGAATTGAAATTGTGATCATATAGTTCTTCATTTTGAGGACTTTCTGCTGCCTAGAGCAGTACTGCTTCGCCACCAATAGAAAAAGGAAATCTCTAATATACATTTACAGAAAAAAAGTGGGATTTTTTTAATAAAAAGGAAGAACCTAATGTTCATAGCAGCCCTCTGCAGAGAAAGCAAGGATGTTATACATCATATCCCTTCTCTCATTATTTGAGCGTAAAATGCAGTATGAAAACTAGCTGCCTAAAAATCTTTCCATGGGTGTGCTCATGATCATTTCTGCCTGCTTGCAGATCTTGTCCCTTTAAAAAAATGAACATCATACTTCAGAGTGACTCCCAACTCGTCTCAGTAACAGTTAATGAATTGCATGGAAATATGTATGATTTTGCAGTATCTCGTGTGTCGTGGTTCTCTCTGGAACGTGACAATTGTGCCAAATGAACACAAAGAAAATGAGTGATCCTCAAAGTATGTAGATATAGACGCATAGATATAGATGCATATGTATCAGCTGTCTCTGAATGGGTCAAGTACAGCAAGATGAACAAATGATATACACCAGGGCTAGCCCTGTGCTCCTCTCTCTCTCTATTAAATGCATCTTTTAATGGCTCTCACTTTGCTGATGAACCGACACATGAAGTTCAGACATGAACAGTTAACATGCCAGTTAATGATATTAACAGTTAAAGAGAGATATAAACCAATGTGACCACGCAGAAACACAGTTTATGTCAAGGTACAATTCTTGGCCTAACGACAGCTGATTCAGTACCAACTTCAAATATTTATTTCAGCTTTAGGAAAGGGCTACTGAACATTGTTATGACAGAGAAACACTCAGAGCAAACCATCAGGAGAAGTGTTTATTCTCAGAGTCTCTGATCTTTACTACCTTTCATCCTTTTAATCGCAGCATCCATGCGTAAGCCATCTTTTTTAATGCGTGCTTTCAGGACTTGCCCAAAGTTACCTTCCCCAATCACATCTTGAAATTTTATGTCATTCCACTCAAGAACTGGATAAATAGTGGGATCTGGGCTGTTTTTGGCTTTCCTGCTCAGGGTAAGAGTACCTGAGTTAAACTGTACAGCTGGCTCTTCCCTCTGTAACAGAGTTAAGCAAACAACATTAACTGTGGTTTCTACTTCACGGACCAATGCTCAGATGACACTGTCCTGATATGTGTGTGCTCAGTCTAGGCTTCCTGAACAGTTATTATAATCATCTTGAGGTGAAGGAGATGGGCAAAAATAACTTGGCAAAACTGATCTCACAACCAATTTTAACTCACAGTTTTGAGACTTCTATTAGGTTTCACTAAATCCTGTGCTTATCAAGCTCAGTGGGAAGACTGAAGAAAGAGGAAGCAAGGAAACAAGAAAGAGAGGAAATGATCTTTCTCCACACTTGAGGAGACATCTCCACTTAAACTTTCCTATGAAATACTTCTTTTGGAAAGGTTTTGGGGCAAGAAACGGGAGCTGTTCTGTGTGGCCTCGGAACTGAGCAACTTCCTGGCTTCCTTTTTATGAAAAAAAATTATGAAGATCCATAGGGAGGAGCCCTTTCCTCAGCTTCCTTCTTCTTCACGCATTCCTCTCTGAAGTGAGAGAACAGCACTGGAGAGCAGAGCACAGGATACAAACACTTGGTGAGAGGAGGGAGATTACTACATGATGTTACAAGCATCACAAGGTTCACTAATTTCCTCACAGCAAGAACTGTGCTGTTGCCATGACTAATCCCTGGTATTCTGTTCTCAAGCTGAAAAATCGTGATGGAGCAGTGACTGGTTTTCAAAAGCAGCATCAAAAAATATGGTTGTTTTCAAAATCAGATGCAGCTTCATAGAGGCAGAGAGCAGGGCCCTTCACTTTGCCTGGCCCAGTACTTGTGAACAGGTGTGACAAGGTACAAAAGAGGGAAGGATAAATGGTGTGGAAATGTTTTTGGGTCAAGTTTTCTACCTCAAAGACTGTAACTGTGACTACTTTAGCTTTTGGGGTCACTAACAGAGAAACTTCACAACAACAGTACTAATGGCATACAAGAAGAAGACAGCAGTTGGGAAGGCCCAGGAATTGAGGAAAAACAAACAAACAAACAAACAGAACCCCCCAAACAAACCCCCAAAAACAATCAGGAAAATGTGAGGCCAAAATTCATAATCACACTGATACAGGAAAACAGGAAACTCACCACCACATTTTGGAAAGCCTGAGCCATTCGGCGTTGGAAGTTGGCTCGCTTTAACTGCAGCATGATGAGAAATGCCAGGAGAATTGTTACACAGGTCATTCCTGCAGAGCCAAGGATAGCAATAAGCAGCATTTTGCCTCCTTTTGATTCATAGGCAGCTGTTGAGGAAGCACGTAAAGAGTTCATCATTATTTCCAGCTTCTTCTAAAAAAGTTATGGACAACCTAGAGCTAAATGAGCTATAAGCTGTGTGGAGACACAGAGATACACCCTTTGGTTTCCAGAAGTGTCACAAAGATTGGACCCTCTGATTTTCAGATGTATAAGCACCTGCAGGTCCTGCTGAACTCAGATGGAGCACAACAGAGGTCACGTTCAATGACCTTATCATCCTGTTGTATGCAGCTCCTTCAATTTGTGAGCTGTTGGGCATTTTCTAGTGTATATACACAAAAGTTGCACAGTGTAACTCCACTAACACTGTGCGGTGAACCAAGGATCAAATTCTGCTGATGTGTGTCAAAAATTAAGAGCAAAAGAAAACTAATATTAAGAAAAAAAAAATACAGTGACTTTTCCTTAGCTTTGTCCAACCAGCCCTGGTCTGTACAAGTTCAACATAATGGAATAACCAACCTTTAGTTTCTGGAAGAGTCTTCAGTTCAAATGATGTGTTTGGGTTGCTCAAGCCAATGTTGTTCTGAGCATTGATCTGAACCTGATACACCGTGTTAGGCTCAAGGCCCTTGAGATGGTATTGAGTGACGCTGGTGTTCTTGATGATAATATCAATGTGGTTGTATTCAGCCTTGCCATATATTTTGTAGCTGATGATGATGGAGGAGATGGAGTGACCCTCAGCAGTTGTCCAAGAGATGACTGAAGATGTGTCAGTGGTGTTAGAAAACCTGATGTTGTATGGTGCAGGAGGGATTCCTGAGAACAAACACACAGACAAGGCATTGGAAAGCACATCCATCTCTTTTTCCTTCCCACATCCACCCTAACCTGGTACACCACAGTAAGCCAAACACTTCCCTTGGTGCTTTTGTTGTGCTAAACAGAAGCAGAATTTTGCCGATGAGCTATGGTAAGTGAACACAATAGTTTTATGAACTCGATATGCTGTCACCCTTATTGCAGTACTCCATATTTCCCTCAAAGGCTGGAGTGGCATTCAGTGTGGCCTGTCCTTGGATGAAGATACAAATTCTCTGAGCTCTATGCAAGCACAATGTGATTGCTTTAAGAGTAGTGCAGAAAAGGTGTATTTCCTTCTACACTGAGTCACCAGTCTCACATGATTACCAGGTCCTAAGCTTTCACTGTCTAGGGAGGATATAGGCATTTAAAGAAGGAAACGGATGACAACATTTGCACAAATTTCATCAGAATACCATCAGCAGAGGTAAGTGCTAGGCACATGGGCACACCCATGACTGCTAAGCTAAGCACCTCCTACTAGGAAACATATAGGAACTCAGTGAAAGGTTCCTCACATGACTTGTAAGGAGGAAGAAGCCCACCTTTCCACTTTGTGGTGTGGGTAGTGTCAGCCTTTCAGACTGACATCTGTTCAGGTGGTACTTTGTTCAGATAGGGCAATATGAGAGGACACTACTCATACTCAGGAAAAGGGCAGGCAGTGGTGTTTAATGAAACACACTTAACTACTCTCTGACCATGGGTTTTACCTTGGATGATAACTTCTTTTCCTTCTTTAATTGCTTACTGTTTCTGTATTGACACAGGAAAATTGCAGGGTCTGAGTGTTTTTTCTGAGTAACAAAAGAGCTTGGACTAGTGAACTCTATGAGTTCATTACTATGAGGAAGAACAATTGCTATGAGGAAGAACAAATGTTACATGTGTTAGAAGCATGAAATGCACTTGAAATAAATATTTTCCCCTTACCCTCCCTGCCACCTGCCCACCCCTCTGCCTTTCTTTAAAATTCCTTGTTAGTTCCTGATAATTTCCAGCATACCAGTTTCTTTGGACACTGAGCTATCTTTATAATAATAGTAAATCAACCATGAATGATCATCAGGAACTGGGTAATAAGAGAACGAAGGATTACAATTAACATAGTCATTAAGTGACAATCAGTTTGATGGTTGGGGGAAAGGGGGGAGAAAGAGGAAGAAATAAGCAGAAGGATGTGAATCAGTTACTTACTGTCACTAAAAGTCCATGCATACAGATAGTTGCTCCATTCTCCTTGGGACCTGGTGTTCACCCGTACTCTGCACATGTATTGCTGTCTAGGCTCAAGATCTTTAATGATAAGGGTGGACATATTTCCTGGCACTTGAGTGATAACACTGCTCTCATCTCCATTGTCATTCACACTCTTCCTTTCGACTTCCACACGAATGTCATCATCTGTCCTCAGTGTTAGAGGATGCCAAGACAAATTCAGTGACGTCATACTTTTTGGAAAGAGAGTGAGACCTTCTGGTGGAGGAAGACCTTGGAAAAGCCACAGTGAGACAGAGAACAATGTTTCATGCAATCTAAATATGCAATCTAATATGCAATCTAAAATAGGGGTACCAGTTATTCCCAACCACGTGCCCTAGCTAGGGGTGGCAAAAAAATTCTCCTTGGCACCCCATGCAATATAGCACAAATTACATCTACAAAGTGTCTCAGAGTAGTGTCAAAGAAGTGCCTTAAAGTATCTTATTAGCAGCTGTTTTGTCAATAAAGAGATCTCTTCACTGAACTGCACTTGCAGAAACCAACTCTGTTGCTGTCTTGTTAGTCCTCAGTGCAACCCTTGCTTAATATGCATGTCTGTGTTCAGTTTGGACTGTACCTGTCCTCCGGAGACTAAAAACTCTTTTACTTGCTCAGACATTCTCATTCATTAACTTATCTGATGCTAAGAGAAATGATGGATCTGGCATTATGAGTTAGGACTCTGCAGAGTTTTCAGGTCTAGCCTTCTTTGCTCAAGTGAAAGATCATGGCACAAACCACAGAGAAAATCAGCTGAAACAGTCCTTTTGTGAAAAACCAAGATGAGAACTTACCAAGTGCAGCTGTTGTGAAGCTAGCCTGTGGTCCAGGATGGCCTTCCCCACCTTCTCCTTGCCGACTCAGCTGGACACAGAACTGATACTCTGTTTTTGGTTCCAGGTTGTCAAGCCTTTTAATTGTGCCTTTTACTGACAACAAAAGCAGAAAGTAAAGCTACAGCCCATGGTGAAAAGTTTTAAGGATGAAAAGCTTTGGAAAGTATTTCCAAACCACTGTTTACATGGAAAGTAATATACTCAGGCTCTTTTGTTCCTGATTCACTAAGATAAACTACTTAGAAGTATGAAACACTTATTTTTAAGTTGGACTCCAGCCCAGTCCAAAGGACATTTCCATCTGCCCTTCCTTCAGGCTAGAACAGGATAAGTTGCTTGGGTGGTATACATTGCGTGTGCAGATCTTGAGTTATCTTGAGTTAGTAGCAGTTGTCTGTTACTTGTTAAAGTTCATACAATGCTTCCTATAATCTTACCATTTCTGATAAATATTTAGGAAAGCCTCTTGTCTCACCAGAGGGCACAATACACATGAAGGAAGATTGCAGATGCTCCAGGGCATCTCCATACTGCACACTACTTTTGGAGACCTGCTATTTCATAGAATCATAGAATGACATCTACTAGACCAGGTTTCTCCATGCCCTATACAACCTATCATCATTCCACTCATCACCCAGCCTGTACTTGTGCTTGGGATTGCCCTGATTCAGATGCAGTACCTTGTACCTGGCCTCATTGAACTTTGTGAGGTTTACACGACCCCACTTTTCCAGCCTGCCAAGGTCACTCTGGATGGCATCCCTTCCCTCCAGTGTGTTGACCATGCCACACAGCTTGGTTTTATCTGCAAATCTGCCTCAAGTCCACTACTGTCCATGTTGAAAATCAAGATGTCAAACAGCATCAGTCCCAATACCAACCCCTAAGGGTCACCACTTGTTACTGGTCTCCATGTGGACCATCAAGCTGTTGACCACAAGTCTTTGAGCATGGCCATCCAGCCAATTCCTTATCCACTGAATGGTCTGTCCATTAAATCCATGCCTCTCCAATTTAGGGACAAGGATGTCATGTGAGACAGTGTTGAATGCTTCTCACAAATCCAGGTAGACATCAGCTGCTCTTCTCTTACCCACCAATGCTATAACTCCATCACAAAAGCCTAGCAGATTTGTCAGACATGATTTGTGTGTTCCCTAATGTGACATCTTTTCAATTCTGACCGAAGACTGGTCAAGTGGTTCTGCAAGGCTCTGCTAGAAGGCTCATCCTCCTGCAGGTCCTTGCCACTGCAAGCTTCTATTCTTCTGCATAATTATCCACCCACCCTTCCATAGGTGTCCATGGACAAGATTTTGGCTGTTTGACCATGGATGCACTGCATCCTGTGTCTGGAACTAGATATCTAACTCCTTATAGGGACGTTTTCAACAGCTGAACCCAAAACTGAGTACTGCTCATCTTAAGGAAGGAAATGGGAACCCTCTGGTTACTGCAAACTGAATATACACTTTTGGGTGCTCTTGGTGTACCACATCCACATGAACACTCTACCTGATGATATACAGAGTCATGTGTCCAGTCATAAGAGATCCAGCTTTTATGCACTGTAGAGTCAAGAGCAGACACCACATCACTGAAGTTTGTACTAAAGAGAATTACAGACTGTCCTCTTACCTTCCACAGACATCCAGGACTGATAACGTTTTGCTGGCTTATAGAGGAGCTTTGTTGACACAACAGGTCCATCTCCAAGATGTATCTCAGCATTGATGTCAATTATGAGAAAATTGTGTCCGCTGTCTGTTAGCCTTGGGGCATACTGTGGCACTGGAGGAACTGAGCAAGAATGCAAGTGTTAAACCATACACTTAATTTTCTGTATCAGTAAAACCGTAGTGTCTTCCTGGACCTGGACAGGCTGGGAGAGTTGGGACTGTTCAGCCTGGAGAAGACAAGGCTCTGGGGAGGCCTTACAGTGTCAATTTAATATCNCACATCAAAAGGGGACCTACAGGAAGGCTGTTTAGAAGGGCATGTAGTGATAGAATGAGTGGCAAAGTTTTGAAAGTAGTGCGGGGTAGATTTAGGTTGCATATTAGGAGGACGTTCTTCACAACGAAGGCAGTGAAATACTGGAACAGGTTGCCCAGAGAGGAGTTTGAGGCACCGTTCCCAGAGACATTCAAGGTCAAACTTGATGGGGGCCTGCAGAACCTGACCTAGTTAAAGATGTCTCCACTTATTGCAGGGGGTTGGTCCAAGTGACCTTTGAGGGTCCATCCCAACCCATTGCATTCTATGAGCCTATGATCTACAAGGAAGTGGGTGATATTCTTCAAAACAGGGATTTACACTCTAAAGATGACAGTTCAGGTATTTCCAAAGATTTGGAGTTTCCTCTAATTCTTTCCATTTCTCTTATTTTTTCAGTACACATAATTCGCATGTTGCTCATAAAGGGTTTCTGTTCTGACTGCAGGTCAGACATTTTTCCTGAGGTGCACAGAACAGAAAGCTCTGCCGTGTTAGAGTATAAACCTGCCTTTAAAAGTAGAGGGGTAAAGGCATTGGAAGAGATTAATGCTTTTACCTTTGACTGTAACTTGAAATGGTTTCTCTGCCATTCCTGCTACTGTCTGCACACTGCAGACCCAGGTTCCAGTGTCACGGGGCTGGATTCGGTTAATGGTAAACATGGCTACAGAGCTATTACCGGTAACAATGCGGGCAGGCTGAAATGACAAAGGACATAGAGGACTTGAAAGAAGTGGGCACTTAGGAGTATTCTCTTGGCACTTCCTCACAGCTTAGGAACTCATCTGAGGTTTAGTGATACCAATAGGAACTGTTTACAACGGCCAACGCCATCATTTGATAAGGGCTCATGATTTCATGCGGTATCTCAGACTACCCAAATTTCACATTATGCTTGAAAACCATAACGTGCATTAAGTTCAGATAAAATCAATATAAACATCATAAATAACAGGAAGCAATTAATCAGCAGCCTACCCTTAGAACAGTTCCATCATGCTTCAAAAGTTTAAATTCTTCAGATTTAGGAAGTGGTATCCCAGTTGCTATACAAACAGGCTTGAACTCGACACCAGAATTAAGTTCTACAGGATCAAGTAAATTTTCTATCTGAGGAGGGAGATTTGCTGAACCTATAGAAGATACACAGTATTTTAATGTCAATCTTCAAACAGATCTCTAACAAGTCAGCACCAAAACAGGTTAAGGTATAAAGGTGTTAAGAGCATAGGACTCTTAGGTATCCATTTCTCAATTCACTTATGGGAATATGCAGGGACCATGCTTACCAAAGTCAGCACTGTTAGATCAGTGTAAATATCATCTGAGAAGGAGTACGCTCTGTTTCCACTCTCCTTTCCCCTCAGCCCTCTCTCTTGCTAATGTTCTAAGTACAGATAGCTTAGCTATGGTAAAATCATGCACAGGTTTCGTGCTGAATGCACATTATCTATCTGATATCCATTTCATCCACTTTTAAGTGAGGTAAGATCACAACAGTAGAGTTTGGTTGATTGGATCACAGCTTTGCTTAGTTTTGTGCTTGAAAGTTTTTACAAGCCAAGAGTGGATTTTTTTCCTTCCTTTATCAAGCAGAATAGATGCTGAGTGCATCTTACAAAATACCTTATGCAACCTGCATGAATTCAAAGAGATTCTGAACAAGATATTTTCATCTTTGGAGCTTAACTTTCCAAGAGACAGAGTTGTTTTAAACTCCAGGGTTGTCTGCATTGCAGTCATCAGCTTCAGACGAGGCACTTGGCTTAGCAGCCTATGCAGCTGTATAAGAGGTAGGTGGTGGTAAAGTACCACAAGCTTGTTCAAAAGCTCTGATGAAAGCAAGATCAGATTGAATGGTAGCACATTAGCCCTCTAAATAAAGCATTTAGGGCAGAGGCTTAAAACTACAGTATTGCAACAGAGAGGTTGCTGGTAATGCTGTTCCAGCATGAAGGCCTGTTTCAGTTACACTGGGAAAAGCCATTTACTACCTTGTTACCTTGCTTTACCTTCTTTTTCACATTGGAGACCATGCCATCCAACGGAGCAGATGCAGCCTTTAAATCTGTCGCATGTCCCTCGATTGTGACAATTACACTTGAGTTTGCAGTCCGATCCATAAAAGCCAGGTTTGCATTCTGCAAGTGCACATGTTTCCAGTTAGTGTACAGGTACTAGGAAATGTCTTTGAATAGTTTTCAATCACATGCAATTATTCTCTAGCAGAGTTGATTTCCCTCAGCTGAGTTGAGTTTGAAACTATGTCATTACAGTAAATCATCCAAAGAGCATCCTGACATNATGATTCTATGATTCTCAATAATATACTAATGTCAAAAACATGGAGCACATTTGTATCCATGCCTGTCATTCCTCGACTAGATGCCAGTGCACGAGCTTCTCCAAATTCCATTTTTTTTTTCCACTTACACTGTGATAGAGTCCAAAGGCTTCATCAGAGTTATGTCAGCATTAAACAGGAGGGCACTTATTTGTAAAGGAAGATGTGCTTTGTGTCCCAAAAGGACTGCACTCTAATTGAAATGAAAAAGGCTGGTTATGCTCAGTATTACTGAGCAATGGATATAGGTTTGGCACCAAATCGCTCGGTCTGGCTTGTAGAAATACAGTAGCAATGCAGCTGTTACACAATTTTTGGTGTCTCAGCAGAATGTCAATTCATTTTGCACGACATTTTGAATAGTTTTCAACTTTACTATGTCCAGAATCTGACAAGATCCTCTGATACAGGTACAAAAAATGAGAAGTCCTGTCTTTTACTATCCTCTTTTAGTTCCCTTCCGTATTTCCCATGTGCAGCACAATAAGGACTTCAGCACTCCTCGTATTTTTTACTATACCTTTGTCACATTCCAATCCCATCCATCCTGTGGCACAGGAACAACCATATGGATCTGGTAGACAGAACATATAGTTTCTGCAGCCATAACTTTCTTTACAGCTTTCTTCACATGTTTTGCCAAATGTATTGGCTCCACAAGCTGTTGCAGAGAAAGGGAAAGAATAAGACCAACAGCATTAAGTTCATAAAAGAGCTAATGATTCTAATAATACAGCTTTAGACAATAGAAAACATGAATTAAACTTAAAAAAACTAGCATTTTTACCATTCAGATACCAGATATGTTAACATCCATAAAAACTTAAGCCACAAGTGGTTAAATTCAGGCAAAAGATTGGGAGAGGTGATTCTGTCACTCTATTCTGCCCTAGTAATACTGCATCTGTAGCCCTCAACATAGGAATGACACGGACCTGACGGATTGGGTCTAGAGGAGGCAGATGACCAGGGGGCTGGAGCACTTCTACTATGGAAACAAGCTGAGAGACCTGGGATTCTTCAGCCTTAAGAGGCTCTGGGGAGACCTAATAGCAACCTTCCAGTACCTGAAAGGGGCTACAAGAAAGCTGCAGAGGGAATGTTTGCAAAGGCATGGGGTGATAGAACGAGGGGCAGTGGTTTGAAATTAGAAAAAACAAGAGTTAAATTGGATATTAGAAGGAAGTTCTTTACTGTGAGGCTGTTGGAGCACTGCAAGAGGTTGCCCAGGGAGGTAATTGAGGCCCCATTCCTGGAGATAATCAAGGTCAGCCTCGACAAGGCTCTGAGAAACCTGATCTAGTGGCGGATGTCCCTTCTCACTGCAGGTGGCTTGGACTAGATGACTTTCAGAGTTCTCTTCAAACCCAAATCATTCTATGATTTTATAATTTTTCCCCATGTGAGGATCCATCAGCAAAGCACTCATTGCTTTGGATACGGGGGGGCAGAGCTTCAGCAACAAATCCTTTTTGTAAGCCTTTTCAGTATTAACGGATAAACAGTGCCATGAAAGCCAAATATTCTTCTTAGAAGTTAGAGCATATGAAACTGTCAAGCTCAAGGTTTTGCTTTTCTGCTAAGATCAGTGCTACCTTAGAGTGGTTCAGATGACAACTATTCTATTAGCTTCACTCCAGTATTTGCAGTACTGCGAATCAGTCAGACTTTTAGAATTCATGTCTAGCATTGAACTCAAAAGTTGTTTGGAGGGTTTAGAGCAATGTGATGCCTGCTGTAATTCTACCAGAATCCCAACAAATTGTCCCAGACACCGACTTGCACAAACAGACAAGCACTGTTGATATGCCCCTAGAGACACATCACCTTGTGAGCACCTTACCAGCTTCTTCAGAAGTAGCTGGGGAATCTCTAACACGGGTCTTCAATTCCCAGTGCCAGTGTATTCTCAAGATTGCCTATGCTATCATGCACTTGACACTGTCAGTAGCTTGGAGTGCACTCATTTCAGGAAAGTCAGAGCAGCCCAGGTTGGAAGGGACCTCAAAAGATCATCTGGTCCAGCCTTTTGTGGGAAAAGCAGCCTAGATGAGCACACTGTCCAAGTGCATATTGGTCAGGAAGAGTTGGATACATTCCTCCCTGCTCACTGCATGGGGGCTGCACTAGATGACTTTTAGAGGTCCCTTCCAACCTGGACAATTCTGTGATTCCATTCTATGATCTTCCCTAGCAGTATAAGTTCGATTAGGAAGAGAGAGGGAGAAGTTAAATCACAACTACCAAAACTACCTTAGTAACTCAGGGTTCTTCTCACCCAACACTGTCTTGTCTCTAGCACCATCTGTAACTGCTGTAGCCATAAAGAGTGAACAAGACTACTCCATTTGGTGCTTCACTCAATCTGCTAACCTCTGCTACTAAGAATAAATTAGTAAGCACACCATGAAATAATATTTGCTTACCTTTCTCACATGTTTTTCCCATAAAACCTGGAGGACAGATGCATTCTCCTGTATCTTCATGACAAATGCCATTGTTCATGCAGGAAGGGCAGTGGGAGCTACAGGAAGGGCCCCATTTCTGAGCTTCACATCCTTTATGGAAAAATATAATGACATACTTGTTGTCTTCTTATTCAGTAACCAATCAAATAGTAAAATTATTTTTTAATTGAGGCAATCAGGCACATAAAAATGTGATTGTGANACTAAACCATTCTATGAATCTACAATTCTATATGGAACCCCTAAAAAAACAGCCAACTGACCTAATGCAAGTAATTACTTTTTATTTCTTTGTAGTAATGTCTCTATTTCTAGATTTGAGCTGCTGCACAGTAGGTGGTAATACTACGTGACACCTTCAAGGAGGGAGCCCACCTTTTGGGAAACTAGAGATAATACTTTTTTTAGTTTCTAAACTAACCAAGATGTTGTATTTAAGGTTTCTACTCTTGTAGCTGGAATAGAAGACCTGCAAAAAGCCCAGGCTTCACTTGGTGCTGGCTGTATTGATAAGCAAGCCAGCAAAACCAAGCTTGGGATCACTAGCATCATATCAGCATTTGGCAAGTCCTGATTGTTTTCTGCAACAGTGTTTTTCTTGAACCATAATTAGAATAAGTTCACATGTCCCACTGTATCCTTGCAGCTAAACAGGCAGTGTGGTCTGGATGATCTGGTAGTGAGGTGGATGTGAACTGGTCGAAGGAAAGGACTCAGAGTGTTGTGGTCAGTGAGATGGAGTCTAGTTGGGGCCCTGTAACTAGTGGAGTCACACAGGGGTCAGTACTGGAACCAGTTCTGTTCAATACATTCATCAACGACTTGGATGAGGGCACAGAGTGCACTGTCAGCAGGTTTGCTGATGACACCAAACTGTGTGGAGTGGCTGCCACACCAAAGGGTTGTGCTGCTGTTCAGCAAGACTTAGACAGGCTGGGGGGTTGGGCAGGGAGAAATTGAATGAAATTCAACAAGAGTGAGTGTAGAATGCCCTTGAGAGAAGCCCTGGAGAGAAGTGAAGGGGAAAAGGACCTGGGGGTCCTGGTGGATGGAAGGTTGACTATGAGCCAGCAGTGTGCTCTTATGGCCAAGAAGGCCAATGCCATTCTGGGGTGTACTAGAAGGGCTGTGGTTAGTAGAATCAGAGAAGTTCTCCTCCCCCTCTACTCTGCCCTGGTGAGGCTGCATCTCAAATATTATGTCCAGTTCTGGACCCCTCAGTTCCAGAAGGACCTCAGGGAAGTGCTTGAAAGAGTCCAGTGCAGAGCCACACAAATTATTAAGGGAATAGAACATCTTCCTTATGAAGAGAGACTGAGGGAGCTGGGGTTCTTTAGCTTGGAAAGAAGGAGGCTGAGGGGTGACGTCATTGATAAATATGTAAAGGGTTAGTGGCAAGAGGATGGAGCCAGGCTCTGCTTGGTTGACGCCCAACAACAGCACAAGGGGCAATGGGTGGAAGCTGAAGCATAAGAAGCTCCATGGAAACATGAGGAAAAAAATTTTCACTGTGAGGGAGACAGAACACTGGAACAGGCTGCCCAGGGGGGTTGTGGAGTCTCCCTCTCTGGAAATATTCAAAACCCTCCTGGATGCACTCCTGTGTAATCTGGTATAGGTGATCCTGCTTTGTGGACTAGATGATCTTTTGAAGTCCTTTCCAACCACTAACATTTTGTGATTCTGTAACCTCTTAGATCTTTGATCGCTTCACTGGGTCTTTATAACAAGGATAAATTAGCTGGTGAACTGTTTCTGGAACGAATGTACTAAGGGCAACCAGTTGTTTTAAAGCCTGTCATGATTTTCTTTCCCACTCTATAATTTAAAAGTATGCTATTACCATAATTCTGCCAGTGAGAATTTAAATACTGATTTAATGGAAGCAGAACTTAATCTCTAAACAGAGATGTATGTCTTCATCAGGCAAATCTTAACCTATCCCTGAGAGATGCAAAATTCTTCAAGCTGCTTTTAATATCAGTGAGAGCTGAAAGGACTCAATAATTTTCAGTATTTGGTTTGTAATAGCAATTCTTACACCATGGAAGGGCAGGCAAATTATCATGCCCTCTTGTGTATAGCTAGCAGTGAGAAGGTAATAAACCGGAGGGTCCTGAGGTGAGTTCACTAAACTAAGTCATCCAGACTTGGATCATCTTTTCCAGATTTCAGCAAGCATTTGGTGAATCAACATGGCACTTTGTCTCTGCCTTCTCCCAGAATGGAATTCTTGATTAAAAATCATCTGTCTGTGTCTATAATGCTAAGTCAAAGAAAGGAATGGCATGTGTTTGAGTAATCAACCGTTGTCTTTATTGTTAGTGTGGTCCCTACTACTCTCCCAGACTGCGCCTCAGGAGTTTTCACAATGGCAGGATGGGCAAGCAAGGAGCAGAATTTCTGGATAAATTTTCTGCTGTGCAGCTTGGCACTTGAGTGGGGAACAGATATAGGACCATTTTATTCAGTAGGTTTCAAAATTAATGCTCTGGGTATTTTGCTGATTCATTTGCGACTCTTGGAGGGTGTCAGGAACTAAAATATAATCTATCACCAGATATATTTTCTTCTAATGTAAGATATTTGAACAGCTTTTCATTTTTACATATCAGCTTTTTTACTTCTATCCAAGCTAACAGAATATAATTTTCTCTATACCTGATAAAATAGGACATAGCAGCATGAGCTACGAGACTAGCAGAATACTTAATGGAGAATACCTTTCTGCCTTGTAGACTGGCCCTGTCATCCTTTTGGAGGTGAATTTAAAGACCTAACTAAACTGGGGCAGCTGGTGAAATTACAGTAGTATATGCTAAAGTGATAAATGCAGTTTGGATGTAGCCCACCATAGGGAACAGAAACATTTGAAATCTCCTGTTTTGTGATCAGATCCACATCTTATATTCATGGGAGACTCAGTGCCATTTTCCTTGTTCATGCTTAGTTGATATTTGAGGTACTGAGAAAAAAAGCAAGCTGCCCTGACAATAGCTAAGATGAATTGAACCTAAATCTGGGTTGGTTTTTTTTTTCCTCTCTCTCACCTGCTTAAATTGGTATCTGCTTGTATCAAAGATATACTCGGAAAAAAATTTTCTTTTGACATAGTTTAATGGCAGCTTATGCCAAGAAATATTCTGGCCCTTATTTAGGCACAATATGAGTTTCATTTCAGATTCTTTGGAATTTTAAACAAACATCACAACACATGTTAAAAGAACTTACGTCTTACAATAAGCCTTGTGTAAGCAGATGTAAAGAGGTTTCCTCCTATATATCTGGCAGAGTAAACCCCTGCATCCTGTGGTTGAACTTGAGGATAGGAGACTTCCAGCTCTCCTGGCACTTCATGTCTGGGCACAGAGTGAATGAAGGAACCTAGGGAAGGAACAGACAAATACAACATAGGGAAGTCATCCACCCTCTACAGACAGAAGAGAGTTTGCATTAGTTACTGATGAAGGACAGCTGGGATAAGCTACTCAGGAGAATGTTTTTATTAGTTATGGATTTCCTGACAGCTCCTTAGCTATAACAGTTTCTGATAACTGGAGGGGTGCAAGCAAAAAGGAAGGTAAATCTTGAGGAGATTTAACACATGAGTGGGACAAACAACTTCACACCCAGTGTAGCTTTACAGGAATGTTGCTAAGAGTCTAGTGTTTAGAAGTGTTCATTTTGTTTCTTGGCCTTTCCTGAAGTGAGGGGTGATGACCTGTAAGCAATATAGTGTGGCTGGAAGGAGTCAAATAACAAATGCCAGCCGGGTCTTACTTAATCTGAGCAGGACAAAGATTTACTTAACAGACCAAAGCAGGAAGAACATAGCACAGGTTTATCTTTTCTTCCCAGGCTTAACATGCTTCTGTCTCTTCCATTTTTTTTTTCCACGAAGGGAGCTTATCTTTGTTATTCTAGGTTTGCTGTGGTTGGTCATACATGCTTGCTAAGAATAGCAATAGCACTTGGTCTTCTCCCATCACTCTGGATCACTAAGTAACAAAGCTACTTAAAGTGTCAAGGAGAAGCTGCACCTAGTGGACCTCAGGACCCCTGGGATTCCTCCCATGCCAGTCTGTCAGATCCAGGCTGCTGAGTCAGCTAATGACAGGTCCAGGCAGCTATCACCAAAACATACACCAAAACAACATGGCACACACAATGTGCCAACAGATCCAGCCACAGACAGGCCCGCAGATCGGGGCTGTGTCTTTGAAGGTATTTCATGTGTGTGGGACACTCATATACATGTGAACAACCCAGACAGGCTCATCCTAGTCTTGATTGCCAGATACTCAGGATTGCTGGCAGATCTTACACACTCACACCCCCAAATCTGGGTCTAGAAGGCCTGAGCCTAAAGATGTAATAGCTGGCTCTCAGAGTTCTTATCCTACACATTGGTTAGCCTGGCAAAGTTTGCTAGAGTAACACACATAGCTGGCCTTAGACAATCTCTCTGTTTGCTGGCTCCAAACATAGAAGCTACTTTGACCCCTGGCATGTTTTTCCAGTTATTGAGTCAAGCCTGTTGGGCCTTCTAGTCTGGCCTGAAGGCTACTGGCAGACTATACCAGGCAGAAGAATAATTAAAAACAGAGTTTAATGAGGTTGGATCAATTGTATTGCAAAGCTTGGGCAGATCAGTGACACTTTTACCCCCCTCCCACCCAGTTTTACCATACTTGTTTCTTTGCCATTCACTTTGGGCCCTCTCCTTCTCCTATCTTTGACTCTTCCTCCCACTATTTCACACATGCTTACAGTCCACCTCTACAATGCTGTGATAAGTTTGCTCTTTCCCCAAGACCCATGATAATCTTGCTTTCAACTCCTTGTACACACAAAGATCTGGCTGAAGCTGCTGAGGGCTTTGTGTTGTTCATTCAGTGGTTGGAGAGCCTTGCCCTTTGATCTTTTAACCTGCCATCTGCTACTCCTCAGGGCTTGCGTGTCTATTTGTTTATTAGTTCTCTTGTTTCTCATCTCAGTCTTTAATGCTGAATGACCATTAACTAGATGATACTCCCTGAAATCAAACATCAAGCTGTGCCAGGGGAAGTTTAGGCTCGAGGTGAGGAGAAAGTTCTTCACCGAGAGAGTCATTCGCCACTGGAATGGGCTGCCCAGGGAGGTGGTGGAGTCACCGTCCCTGGAGGTGTTCAAGGCACATTTGGATGTGGCACTTGGTGCCATGGTCTAGTCTTGAGGTCTGTGGTAATGGGTTGGACTTGATGATCTTTGAAGTCTCTTCCAACCTTGCTTATACTGTGATACTGTGTGATACTGTGATCCTTATCTTCAACATTCCCTTAGAGTTATACTGATAATCAAATTACTTTTTTCACTGTGCTGAAGTAATTTAGATGGTAAAAAGCAACAGGCAGGACCTTTACTGTCTATGATCATACATAATATCACACTATCAATTTGACTATAGTAAAATTGCAGGTAGCCTAGAAATGTAAACCTTTGCTGAGGTTCATAATCAAAGCAGGAAAAATGTCTTGGGTCAGTGCAGTTCATGGCAACAGATATGAGTTCTTCAAGAACACAGGGCCAAAGAAAAAGCAAATAATGAAACAGATTAGTTCTGAAACTGTTGGGCATTTTTTGCCCATCTTTCGAGCTATAAAACTAATTTGGCAGCAAAGTGCTAAGAAAGTCTTATGCTCACAATCTGTTAGCAGCCAGGTTTTGTGGCTTATTTCCAAAATGGTACAAGCCATGCCCATAGCTTAAAACAATCTTGTTTAGCAGAAATGTTCCATGCTCCAGACAGGCTTTGTGAAGTCTGCAGGGGAAAGTGATTGAATGACTGAAGTGGAAGACTGCAACAGTTAAATAGAAAAGGACAAGTATTTTCTCTTCTTTAATGGCTGCTGTATCAGAAATCTTCAGGGATACATTTTGAGCTGCAGTCTCAAGTGGACAATCTGACCTACTCTTCAGAGCCAGGGTGAATTTGAGGCTTTTTGACAAATTTCAGGTTGGAATCCCAGCTAAGACAGCACTATGATGTAAGCACTCTTGCTATTTATCAGCTGGTTCTTGCATCAGAAAGGACCAACAAGAAGGAGATCAACAATTTCCCTGGGGGATCTGAAAAGACAGGTGATGGGAAACGTTTTCCACTGTGCATTGACATAACTGAATCTCTGTTGAGCAAAGAAACAGGTCTTTAAGAAACTCTGCTTTGCAAATTGCCATTTAAAAAGATGCTTTATGTTTATTTTTCTCTTCCAGGTTGTAGAGAAGTGCTTCATCAGCAGCTGGGGTTGAGGCTGATCCATCATTGCATGCTTTCTTTTGCAGTGTGCTAACACTTCTTTACCTCATCCTGCTCTTTTTACTCCCTCTATCCCGGTAGCTCACTGTAAGCTGGACTATCAGCACATAAAGATAGACCAGCACATTATGTGTGCTCCACACAACTATAATTTGTTGGAGTCTAACATTCTGATTTAGGCTAAGGGCACTGTGAGTTTTAATTACATGTATTTTACTACATTTCTACAGAACACAGGCAGCAAACTGCACATATTTCCAAGTGTCAAGTGCTAGCAACACATAGCTGACAGTGAGTTACATCTGATTTAGATGTCATATTAGAGAAGTTGGTGTCATACAGTCATATGGACTGATGAATTTTTGTAATTGAATGAAAGAAGGTTTAGATTTTATTGACACTTTTGCCCTTCTACAGCCAGGTTAGTTGTTCTTAATTTCATAGCCTGGAAAGCATCACAGAAGATAAATAGCTTCTAGAAGGCGCCTAAAGGAGTAAAGGCAGTAGAAATTCAAAGGAAGGTGCAGTAGTGAGGCCTTCAAAAGCACAGTAAAAAAACCAAAACAAAACAAAGCAAAAAACCCACAAACACACCAATACAAAACAAAATAACTCCCCCCCCAAAAAACCAAAAAACCAAAAACAAAAACCCAAACAACAACAAAAAAAAACCCTACCAAAAAAAGCCCCTAAAATTATACTAGCAAATATATGAGGAAATATAAAATGAAATTTTTTTTAAAAGAAAAATGAGAAATAAAGTAAAAGTATTAACAGAGGGCATGGGATTTTGATGGGAGAGTTCAGGTCAATATACTGGGTATGTCAAATGGATTCTTTAGGGAACATAAAAAGCATGGGGACTTATGGCTGGTCCATATGCATAAAATGGACAGCACCAGCAATGACTTTAAAAGTTTTGTGGCTAAGACAATGATAGCAGAAAGAGAAAAGAGAGGAGAGGATTAATTACCATTTTTGTAGATGACTGCATCTTCCTCTTTTGCTGCCATTCTGATGAAGGAAATATTCACATGCTCTCCCTTATTTGCTGTAACAGTTAATGCCACTGGGTGAAATGAAGCTGAAAACAGAACAGGAAGAAGTATGGGATAAATAGCAGCATTTATTGTCCCTATCTGTTCTCTGGGCCAAAAGCTGAAAATGGTTTACAGCATGACCCTGACCTAGATTTTGACATTTACATTTCTTTAGAGCACACAGTGATTTTTTTTTTTCACCAGCAACCTCAACTCTATGTTTTGGCAAAGACAGAGGACTCACCTATACCCTGAAACAAAAGACTGCCACTGGAACCTGGAATATGAAATAAAAAATAAAGAATTTGTATTTTGGGTGTGTAATTAGAACCACTTTCTAACTAGGAGCTCCAACTGGTTGTAAAACATTTTCTCAAGTTTCTTCATCCCTTGAGATATTTTAAAGGAAAATTGGATAAAATACTAGAAAAAGTCTTGCAGGGAACAAGCTATCATTGGCAAACAAAGAGCCTGACTGACTCAGTTCATTTTTGTTTTCTAAGTTTTGTGATGCAGAACACTCAAGATAGTTCAGGAGACCACAACCATGAAGGGTCTAAGGAAGACATAACAGTATAGAGTCAATCTGCCCTTTTGTTACTTCACTATGCTGTAGAAGTATGGAACGTGTTGGCTTGCACTGAGAAGAAAGAAAAAAAAAAAAAGCATAATTACACTCAGCTTCTACCAAAATATGGCTAAATTAAAATAAAAATTCTGTAGGAGAAACTGTATAGATCAGTGGGGTTTATTTTCAATTTT
Source organism: Ramphastos sulfuratus (assembly GCA_013399055.1). NCBI lineage: Eukaryota > Metazoa > Chordata > Aves > Piciformes > Ramphastidae > Ramphastos > Ramphastos sulfuratus. Next base: position 38,443 of record WBNM01011805.1, on the reverse strand, counting down.
TCCAGGTGGGAAATTGAAGTTAATTTTCCTACTTAAACAAAAAAAAAATGCTTTTTCACATTTGTTTATAGTTCTTGATTTAAGAGAAAGAAGAAAGTAGGGATAGAGGGATTTTCACATAATGTTTACCTTTTCTTTACCATTTCTAGTGGAAAAAAAGATCAGAATGTAATTGGGGAAGACATAGAAATTTTTGAAGAAATAGTACTTTTTGAGGTCAGCAAAATTATATTTTTAATCACAGTATTATTTTGGAATCAATTAAGGATGCTTCCTTTCACGTAGCTGGAAAAATTCAAGGGAAAGCTGTGGTGTGTTTTGGGGACATATTCAGGTTTTCTGACCATCTTTAGCTCTGAGTTTTTATGTCATGCTGTAATTGTCATGGCATTGTTGCATGGAAAAAAAAATACAGAAACCCTAAAATTAGTCAGTATTAACTTTCAGCTCTTTATCTACACAACTATTGAGCTCTTTGAGTGAGAATGTTACACCTTTGTCCTTTCTCTTTTCATGCACCTTGCAGAGTTANTTCTCATAGCAGAGCTGCTCCAGTCCTCTGATCATCTTCATGGCCCTCCTCTGGACCTGCTCCAACACTTCCATGTCCTTCCTGTGCTGGGGGCTCCAGAACTGTACACTATTGATTTTCACCAGTCTGTTTTTCCGGGTTTTTGAGACTGTTTAGCCTTAGAGTTTCTCTGTGCAAGTCCTTCCTGTGTAGCCTGTCCTGCATCTTGTTCAGCTCCCAGGATCCTGGTTCTGTTGCCACCTGCTCCTCAGCAATGTGCATTCTTTGCAACAGAAAGACCCACCTGAGACCTAGCTAGAAGGAATCTTTGAAGACCTATTGAAGCTCCCAGTTGGTTGTGCACTTGCACAGGTTCCATTACTACGAAAGTCATGTTTGTTTCTCAGAGGGTATTTTGTTTAAGGTACACATACGAAAGTTAGTGTGAATAGCTGATCTTATGAAATAGCCATTTTTCTATAGCCATGCCTCTTTTATTCAGTTATTTCAAATAAAACTGTCAATAAAATATACTTTAGTTCATACCAGTGGTTGCAGAAAGCAATTTTGGAATCTGTGGCTGGCAATTTGGTGGCAAAGAAATGCACAGGATCAGAAAGCAGAGAAAAATAACTAATTAAGTTTCTGTTATACTACATATGAAACAGAGTTGTAAAAAAAAAAAAAAAACGAGCAAGCCTATGCTATATCAAAGTTTGTTGGAGCCCAAAACTGTCTTAGTACCTCCACAATATTTATAAAATCTGAGGTTAAAAGAAGGGAGGGAATTGTCATTATCACAATATTTGAGGAAAGAGCATTTCAATACTTCCATTTCAGAGTGGCATTTTAATTAAAAATTTAAGTGTGCTATGCTCTGTGATGTAAAAATAAATACATTTTAAAACTGGGTGAAAATGAAGACTTTTCTATCAATCAAAGTCAGTCTCCTAGAATTTTATGTCCTTGAGAATTTTGACATGGTAACGTCCTATCTCAGACTGGAACTAAGACAGTTGTTGAAAGCTCGCAATACTTTGCAGAATGGAATTTCTATCCCGTGTGCGGATCTAGTGTTCATGCTCTGAGGCTCTGCCACATATTTTCATCCATTTGTAGATGTTTTTGAGTTGATTTCAGCAGGACTCTCACTGCATGGTGATAACCACATGCTTGGGAATCTCTTGAGCATTTGTCATGTTACCTAGGCACTGGTATCTGAACTTAGATCTTGAGAAAGAGATACTTCTAATGCAGAATAATGAAATAAGATCTCACCAGAAACAGGCAAACAAAAGCTGAAAGCGGTCCCAACTTACTGTCAGCTCCTGAGTTAGAAGTTATTTATGAATAACAAATGCATGCTGAAAATCATGATCTATTTAGGAAAAGAAAATTAAACAGCTTTCCCAGAAGTGAATTGATAGTTACAAATGATCCTCAGTGATATAGTTGCAGTGGTTTCTGGATTAAATTTAGTGAGGCACTTCTAACTGTTTTAACATGATATTAAACTTTTGTATTCCCATTTTCTTTCCTTTGCATGCTGTTTTGCTTAACCACATCGCTTTTTCTTCAGAGTATTGTTGCAATGGGGAGGAATGCACAGTCCCTAGTGGGCTAAGTTCCAAAGTATTTTTAGATTGTGACTTGTATTTCATGATTTCACATCTTGAGTGTGCCAATTCCTTATAGAGACATAATGAACCAAGTTGCAGGAAAAGTGCCACAAAACTCTGTGGCTAGCATTTCCATTATTGTCCCTCTGCCTGTTCTAGATGGTTCCTGTGGGGGAAGTTCGATTGTTTATATGAAAGTATATAGTTATTGTATAAAGAAGTTGCATAAATGGTGTTTGATTAGATGCAGAACAGTCCTATTCTGGGTATGTGTGCCATAAACACTACAAGCATTACTCCTCATGTACACACAAAGCATAATCTATACCCTCTCATTGCATGTATGCCTATTACATGTCTATCTGTAACGTTATAGCATAAAAAATTCCGGACAACAGACTTTCAGGATGGCACAGGTGTAGAGCAAAAGAGGACAATTAACATGTTGTCTTTACCTGTTATATAGCGAAACTCTTCACTGTATCTGCACATCTGATAGTAAGTACATAATCAGGCAGATGACAGTTCCCACTCAAGTCACTGGGTCTACCCAAATGATTAATGTTTAGTGAGTGTTTCAATAGGTTCTCACCCCCAGGCAGCAAAACAGTGGCTGGATTTTCACAAGTGCTTGCTCCTTCCTGTGCCTTTTGTGTCCCCAATGGGAAACTGCACTCTTGCTCAAATTGTGGTGTTGAAAAACACATTCTGCCTTTAGAAATTATTCAGACATCAACAGTAAAGGGGGAAAAGGCCTATTTTCCAACAACAGATGCTTTGCCAAACCTCACAGTCCTTCAGTGACCTCTTCTTCCTCTTTCTGTGCACTTTAATAGCTTTGAGAATTTCTGTAGCTCCTCTTTCTCACCCATCCAGCCTGATTAGATTATATACATTCACCAACCAGTTGCTAGCTCAAACTTCGTCAGTGAAGGCTTTTGCAGAGAAACTCTGAGTAGAGAATTCAAACTCAGAAATGATTCAAACAAACCTACCTAATGCTGGCACGACTGTTGTGTTATTTCTGATTAGAACAGCTTCTTTCACATAGGAACCTCTCAAAGTCTGATGAATTCCCTGCTCCTAGGTGCACAAATGCCAAGTGCAAAACCCCTGATTGATTCAAAGGACAATTCCACCTGTGGAGGCTGTTTTATGCAACAGCCAGAGATGTGCTCAGGTCACTGGCATTCTTCCACACTGACTTTCCATGGACTGTTATCTTATCTCCTCCTCATTGCAGCCTCCTTAGAAACAACAGAGTTGTCAGCCCGCACCTGCAGAGCCTGCTTGTTGACTAGCCCAACTCTTCAAAGACCACATTTGGTCAGAGAAAACATAAAAATGTTTTTGCCCTGTCCAAGCCTTGTTCCCTGCTTGTCCTATACTTGCTTCTAACTTTCCTATATTGAGACACCAGCTGTAGCTCAAACAGATGAAAACCCTGCTTCTAAATTTGCTATATAATTTCAAAAGATACCAATAATAAATATTCGTCTTACTAAAACCTTATTAAAAAAAAAATTAAGTGTCAAGCTTCCTCATAGATTAGCTGCCATGGTACAAAACATAAGCAATACACCGAAATCTATTGAAAATTGCCTGAAGTTTTGAAAACTTGATTTGCTACAGAAAATCAGCCACAATTTCTTTCACTTTTCTTTAGTTTATGGAGATCTCTGCTTTGGAACTTGTCTCTGAAATCTAACAAGTTCCAAAGAGAAGTGAAACTTTGCACATAACAAAATGTTCAGTGGCTAGAGTGCTGGATCTTGGAAATTCCACCTTCTCAGCTCACCATCTCCTTACTGTATATGCTTTAAGCCCTGTGCATAGGCTTAAAACCAAAACCAAGTCAATAGTGGAATCTCTAGTCTATTTTTTTGTGAATAACCTTCTTAGATTTTGGGAAACTTCCCTGAGGCAAGGCAGTTATTTTCTAGGCTCAGATAGCCCATTTATTAAAAAAAAAGAAAAAACACAAAACCCAAACAAATAAACGAACAAAAACCCCCAACCAACAAAACACCCACAAAAAGAAGCAAGTGATGTTTAGCTATATGCACCTCAGACCTGTCATGATTTCAAAATGGAAGTGTGTTTAGAAATCAAGGATCTCTGCTGTGGAAAACCCAAGGCAAGAGTTACTATAAGTGTTATTTCATGGGGTCACTGAGGCCAGTACTTACCTTATTTGCCACCTGACCTTGTATTCCTGGCAGTAGCCAGATAAAGGCAGAATATCTACAGATGACTGACTAACTTCCACAGGGAAGTGACTAGCAGCTAGAACTGACTAGTTGTCTCTGTACTTTAGGAAAAACACAGGGGCTTGAGCCAAGTCTATTTTTGTTTACTTTAGAATGCCTTGCTGGCTCTGGAGCCACATTTATGCTCACTTGTGTCAGCCAGGGATAACTGCCAGTCTGCAAGCAGTGACACGCAAAATTCAGATCTGACCACCATACAGTACCTCCCAGAGGCATCTTCATGGTGTGTATTCTTGTCACCTCATCCTTCAGTTTTCCTTCGCAGTAATATGCTCCAATAGTTTCACTGGCCTGTTCCCTCTTCCACACCACTGTTTTGGCTGTTGCTCTCTTTGAATCTTCATTGACTTCCAGTGGTTCCCGGTGCTGGTTTGTCACATCCTCCTGGTCTCGGTCTATCGTGATAGACTCACGGGAACGCCATTTGGAAGTGATACAGATAAGTGATGTCTCAGAGTTGCCCACCAGAGGGAATGAATTGATCAATATGAGGTCCAGTGCCGCTTCCACCTTACCTAAAGAAAAAAGCAGCAAGTGAAAAAAATGCTACTGTGAAGTTCAAGTAGGTGCCCGGTCAAATCAGCAGCTAAGCTGCTTCACTCAGTACTCAGCGCTTCTCTGCCTTGTGCCTTGCACGCCTATTGTGCAAACTGACTATTCTATTACACTGACTTTAGGATTAACTTTCAATGTCATGAACAGATGGAGTTTGTTCTTCTCAGAAGAAAAAACGTGCCTCACAGACTTGTGGCGTTTCTTCCAAGAGCTGCTGCAGGGGGCCAAAGAAAACTGTGGGTTGCAGGAACAGATAGATTCTTGGAAAGACATGTGCATAAATGTCCCAGACAGGGTGCTTTGCTGGTAACAGAGTCAGCAGATCATAAGGTTGTCAGTTTAATAGTGTTTATGTCCTTCACATGCATTTAACAAGTATGAATTGATGTAAAGCAGATACGACTTTTGGTTGTAGGAGAATTGGTCCTACTTCAAACACTTGGGCTTTGGGTTTTTTTTCAGCTGTTCTATTAATGATTTCATAATTACTCACATTAACCATTGAAAGCCCTAGCAGACAGCTGAAAGAGCCATGGCACAAAGAAACTTTCTTAAAAACAAAGAGCAAGCTGGCAGCACTACTAAAGTCATTTTTCTTCTGAGGTTAGGTTTAAATCAATCAGAAGTACTCCTTTTGGTTAATAGAACTGCCAGAAATACATGGGGATGGAAGTCCTTCAAAAATTATAGATACAAGACTAATTAAAACAGTCTTTGGCAGAGTGCTGCAGATTTAGTTGTTCAAATGTGCATAGTAGGAGGGAAATACAGCTCCACTATAATCAACAATTTGCAAATAACAGGCGTTGCCCCTTGCTTTTGAAATTCAGGGTAAGGAGAAGGGAAACAGTAACATTTTTTCCAGCTGAAACAGGAACAATAATTGATTTCTTTTATTCATCACCTCTATTCTCCTGCTTTGGTTACAAGTATATTTTGTATTTACGCAGAGGGACCCAATATCCAGTGCTGCTCAGCTTCCAAATGTTCCTCTGATTGGAAGGAAGGGCTACAGTCTTAGATAAGGAAGGTCAGAAGGTCTTAGTGCTGACTGCAGTCTTTGCGTGTGTCTCTGTAATTCTCTGAGCCAAGGGAGGAGGTCCTCCTCTGCTTTCAATGCCAGCAACTGCTCTGGGGACAGAAGTATCTTGACAGCACACTGACACTCACCACACCCAACCAGTCCACTATAGTTACCACCCTTTAATGTGCCTGCCCAGATAACTTGCAGTTACATAATGGAGAAATGAAACCTTCTGGAAAGGATGCAACAACCATTAAAGCAAATGTTGCACAGAGGTGCAGCTCAGTGAAGTCGGCTCACCCTGATGCAAGTTACAGAAACAAATCCTTTAAACAAAGCTGAAGAGGTGTGTGGTAGAAATGAAGCCAGACCATTGAATTCAGGTTGTAGGGAATTCATAACAATGTTTTTACATTTATATAAGCAATAATTGTTCTCTTACTGTCCTCTGATGCACCAGCTAAAAGCACGTGTAATTTTAACAGTCACCAACACCATAAGTAGTGGGATTCGGTTTGTACCAGCAAGGAACTCCTGCTAGGAAAAGATATTCTTTAAATCGTCACCTGCAAGATCCTGATTTCTGCAAACTTTTGTGAAGCTCAGAATCAAATTCATATCCAAACTGTGGTTTGATTTTATTATCTGCGTTGAGGTTAGGCAGGGTGACGCAGATCAAAAATGAAATATGTTGACATCCCTGCCTAGCTTCCGCAGGGCACAGAGCTGCAGCTGTTTTTCCAATACAGAGACACAACCACAAGATGCTAGGGTCCCTCAGAGGATGACTCCTCATCCAGGGCTCCAGTTCAGTTTCTTTAGTACTTTGCTGTTCTTCTGAATTCCAACACAGGTTCAAAGGTGGAAATAACATCATTTTCTTCCCCTGTATCTGAACATTTTAACACACTGAGAAAAAGTAGCAGGAGAAGTCTGAATTTTGAGGACTAGTTTTCATGTTGCCTGTGATCCCTACACAAGACAAAGCAAGGCAGTATCATATCAGGCTCATGACATTTGCTGTATAATTTTCTGTTTCTTTGTAGTAACACAAACCACATAATCAAAGTGTAGAACAGCTGTAGCTCAGACATGTTGCTATTGGCGCTTGTGATTATTCCAGAGAAATCGCGGGTGGATGGATAGTATTCTGACTGATGGTCTAAATATAAGTGGGTTGTTGTCATATCAAACACTGCAGAGTAACCCAGACACCTGTGTGAGACAGATGGAGTACAGATGGAGCTTCAAGCCTTCCTGCAGAAACTCCTGCATCTAAAAGGGAGTAGTATCTAGGTATAAGTATGGAGTCATATGCCAAGCATGATCTGGCACCTGAGGTTTCACAGTTGAAACGTATTTGAAGCATAAATTAAAATATATTCAAGTGAAAGTTTTGCACTAAGAAAAGGTGTGCTTTATGTGTGTTTTGAAAAAGGAAAAGGCACCCTAGCAGCACACTGACTTGAAGGCAGTTCACTTGTTCAACTCAGAATCTATCAGGATTGGCATTTTAAAAGCAGCCAAAGGTCTCTGAGGTGATAGGAAGACTTTGTTTGACTCCACTGGGAGTTGCTGCCTTCAGACTGTGGAAAAAATACCAAAATCAACCAAATAGAAAACTGTAAAATACATGTAGGTTTTATGCTCGGGGATTCCTACAGCATCTTTCTGGTAATGTAACTTAAACTAATGTAGCTGTCTTTGCCAGAAAGAAATGTACTAGTCTGGCAAAACTTAGGCAGACTCTACCCTTGATGTTAGTGAAGACTTCCAGCATGTAAGGACCAAACAAGGACAACAGGATTTATCTCTCTGAGAAAAGCACAGAAAATACTGACAGGAAATGGCCTGTCCCTGTATCAGCAACAACCCTGTGTGCTTCCTTGAAAAAATCCTTTGGCTCCTGCCCTGGTCCTTGAAGAACTGACCTTATCAGGAAGGCAATTTGCTGTGTGTGCAAAGAGAGGTTTTGCAGAGAGAGAGCACTTGCTAATGGTGAGAATGGAATATACCACACAGAAAGGATTCGTTGCCCAGTATTTATGACATGTGCTCATTTTGGTGCAGTGCTTTGAGCTCTTCCAGCAGAAGGAAAAATGGCATCTTCTAAACCAATAAGTTTAAATAACAACACATCCATTCTAACCCAGATAGCAAAATGAATGCAGGGAGACCTCTTTAGCCACTCTTAACTACAGCATTGTACTGTCTCTTGCCATGTGATACCTGGCTGTGTTCTCTCACAGGTTTTCTGGCACATATTTGCCTAGGGAAATTGTACTGAGGAGGGGATCAGTATGTATCAAGCTATCTCTGCAGCCACTGTGTATTTTTATCCCCTGCCAACATGCCATTCATACAGGCAGAGTCATCATGCGTTCTGTGCTGTCTTGCACCAGCAAAACTCAGCAAGGATCAGCTGGAAGAAACAGCTCTCAGAAGTTCAGTGGAACACATCCCAGACACAGATCTGCTCAAGGAGCAAGAAAGTCTCTGATAAAGTTTAAAACATCACTTCCCTAAATCAGAATTGGTGCTAGACACTAGTTTGGGAGTAAAACAGTGCATTGATCTTGAGCTAAGAGAGTGTATGTAATGCACTAAGAGAGGTTTTACAGAGAGAGCGAGCACTTGCTGAGTGAGTACACACAGCAAGTCTCATTACGATGTGTCCTTTCATCTCAGAAAGGGCTTGCACAAAGATTTCCACTGTTAAACCTTTGTCTTGTCCCCAGGAAAACATAGAAATGCTCAAGACAATTGCTACCTAATGTGAGGCCTTTGCAAGGTTCCCTGTTGACTGAAGAAGCGTTCAGTGCTCTGGAGTGGCTAACTCTGCTCTGCCACAGAGAGCAGCTAGCTCCAAGGTAAAGGATAACCATACCCTGCTGTTCCAAACCACATATTTAATCCCTAGTTCCTATTTGCAGGGTGTATTGAGGATGCAAAACTCTGAGTACACATTTTATCTATTGATTAATAACTAGCAGTGGTGGAAATAAAAAAGTTGTTTAGACATCACCCATTTAATGATGTATTCATTTCTCTTGTAGATGGAAATTAATTCACAGAGATTTATTATTGAGGTGACTATAGGCTGAAAGTCCTTCCCTTAGCTTTTGCAGAATAACAGAGGGAAAATGAGTCTGTAAGAAATAAGTGGGGGAAAATACTACTTTAAAAGTAACAATTCTTTAACAGAAGGGAGGGCAGAAAATTCCAGTAAATTCCAGTCCTCTTTCTATTCATCACATGAAGCAAGGAGAATAAAGGATGATGTCATTTGAAATACTTATGCAAACTGTTTTACTTGCAACACAAATTATTTCTATTAACTACCTAGGGGTATGATTGTAAAATATATACTTATGATACTAGTAGGGAAGAAGCAGAATCCATGCTTAGTTCTGGGCTGGTATTATGCTGAAAGTAAAACCGTCAGTCACATGTGACACCCACTGCAGGATTTAAAATGTTCAGACTGGTGGGAACATATGTCACAGACTGCCAGGTCATCCACTTCCCTCCTCCAAGTTTCATGAACACTAAGCACTCCTTCTGCTTGAAAAAAGAACAGCATTTTGATTTAGAACAAACCCAGGCTGCTACATAGCCTGCACCTCAGTATTTCTAATTGTCTTGTTTTGTAATTACAAGTTTAGCTGTAGCCTCTTAGGTTGTATTTTTCATATAAAAGTACACACCAAATTAAAAGAATGTAACTAATCTATTTAGGAGTTCAAATGGCAACCATGTGAGCAATTTTGATGAAAAAATTGATTAAATTTTAGTGAAGTACTGAATAAATTACACTAAAGAGTTTGTTCATTTTGTTTGTTTGGTTGGTTGGTTGGTTATTTTAATTAACTGATTAGGCAGTTTGGAAAATAACCAGGGTGGAAGAATTGCAAATGAAATACAAAGAAGTTAACAAAATAAAGACCAAATTCCCATGTTTTCTTTTCCTTGGGGAAAAAAAAAAAAATTAAAAAAAGAGGGGAAAAAAAGAAGAAAAATGAGGGGGAAAAAACCAAGGAAAAAATAGAATACTCCTTACTTAATAGTTAAGGTAGTCAGAAACTAACCTAAAACTCTTAGGGATGTATTTATCAGTCTTTCTTGCCTTCTTTTCCTGTACTCTCAATGTTTCTCTAAACAATCTCAGTTATTTTTTGTTCATTCTCTAATGAATTAAATAGCCAGGTGGTGCTTTGGAATCATATATTCATTTTATAGATTTTCTAGTCTCTTAGTGCCCTGGAAACTTCATCTGGGGTGCAAACACAGCAGCAGCAGCTAGGTCGTATCTACTAGCAGGCCAAGTTCTCTGACAGCTCAGTTCTCCATCGGAAAACAAGGCTGAATTTATTATGACCCAAGCAGGTTAAGATTCTCTGACACACATCAGCAGGGAAAAAAAAAAAAAAAAGGAGACAGAAATGCTACTGAAAATAGCTTATAAATGATCAAAAAGTTGTTTTCCAATAAAGTATTTCTTGTTATCCATGTAAGGAATCTTACCGTTTATATCCTATAGGATGCTAAAGGGCAGCTGTGTATATACCTTAAACGGTGAGACCTCTTGCCCTAAGAGACAGGGCATTGTTTGTGAAGGAAAAGTGTTGTGAAACAAATAAGAGATAAAAAATTAGTGACAGAAGATCACTTTGCTGCTTAATACCAGTGGAAGACCAGAGCATAAGTGTCAAAAATAAAAGTCTGTCAAAGCTGCTAGGGATAACAGCTTCTTATGGGCCTTCTGGTGCACCTGAAGCAGTTGAAGTAGAAACAGCTGCCTTCTTGTGAAACAGAGCTATTTAATTTCTTTCTTTCTTTTTTTTTTTTTCCACTTTAAATTTAATTACTTTAATTCACTTTGCATTTAATTTGTTTCACAACCCACCAGAGCAATAAGATGAAAAAGCTAGAAAAGAAACATTGTTGCAGATTTGTTGGGGAGTTCCAAATGAAGGTGCCTCAATGTGTCTCTCTAAGTAACCAAAACATAGAAAGATGCTTTCTCATAAGTTCTCCTTAGGCTTAGTTGCCCATAAGAAAGTAAAGTAGAAAACAAGGTATCAGTAGACACAGCTTGCTCATCAACCAGCTGGCAATGTGATGGGTAATGCTGGAAAAAGACGAGGGATGTGGGAAAGCTTGAGTAGGACAGGCTTGTAGTTCAGTTTCACCTGGCTGGATTTACAGCTAGCCAAATATATGCACTACCATCCAGAAAGTACTTAAAAGTGTGATTAAGTATGTCCATAAGAAGGATATTCCTTTTAAGTTGCATTGTGAAGCTACTATGTATACTGCGTGTAGCTTGCCTGCATGGGTCAAGCCGAAGTGTGTAAAACAGCATAGGTAATCATTCTATCAGTGAATAAAATATACATAAAGTTAACTCCTGAGGAGCATCTGTTAATTTGGGCTGCTGGATAGACTGTAAAACAGTTTGCTCTCACTTTACCAGTTACTGATCTTAGTAGTGGGAGATGTTTCTGGCGCTGAGCACACTTTGTGACTAACAAGGTCCCTGACCAGTGGCAGGTCTGGGATGAACAGCTAGGAGATAATACAGGAGCAAATCATCAGCTTGATCAGAGGTGTGGATGGAACTGTGTTGTCAAGAGAGACCTGTTACACTCCGAAGATGAAACTCATGAAGCCACTTCATTAGACAGGATGATACAAGGAAAAAGGAAATAAAAAACCAGGCAAACACAATACCAGCCTCAAAGCAAGAAGTTGCTATATATCACCCTTTAATGCAGAAATGTCATTTGTGAACATGTCTTTCAAAAATCCATTCAGAATGTGGTAAATGCCCGATACCTTGACATCCTAAACATGTTTGCTGTTCCTAGGGATAAATTAAAAGGCTGATTTTTAAAAAACTTGTATATGATATGGCCCTTGTCTAGCATTATTAGTGCATCTTCTTAGTGTGAGTGTTGGTTGGAGAACAGTTGTCAAATCTGTACTCTGAAAAACAAGCCTAATTTTAAACTCTTTGGAGGAAAGTGTACAGTTCAGACATGAGCTAGTTCTTTGTGTGTCCACCGAAGCTGCAGTGGAACAGCAACTTAAATATGATCTTTCCACTAACACAGGTTAGATACTGTCTCTGGAGAACAGTGCTTCACTGCAATATCTTTACGATTTTCCTCTCTCCAGTCCTAGGCAGATCTCATGTCACAGGGGGAGCTGACCTTGGAACTATCCGTCTGTCTTACACAAGCAGTAGATGCATTCATTTTTGGTTTATTTCTTCTGTGCCTACCCAACACCCTCCACACCACAATGGCTTCTTGATCTTTCACAGAAAGCTGAACAAGGATTTTGTACGTTAGTAGATAGATCTGGCCCAAGCAGGCTCAAGTCAAGCTGACCAACACAGAGCAAGTTTTCGACACAGATAATTCTTATGAGGACCAACTCTACATCTCCTCTGCCCTAGAGCTAGCTGCTCAGTTCCAGTCAGTCTCTCTGACTTCTACGATCCCTTTTGTCCACCTAAGGCCTTCCAAATGAAATTCTTGTGGGTGTTAAACCTTCTCCACAAAATGTTACAACTTCATCTTATTTCCCTGAAATGAAATTTCAGATGGAAAGGAATCCAGCCAGCCATCTTAATTATGAATAAATAGACAAATGTTCTAACACATAATGTGTATATACACATGAAATATGTATCTAAAACAATAGTATGTGTTAACACTTTTGAATGTAACATGCTTTCACTTTACTCTTTTATATGTGATTCCTCTGGGTCTGATGCAATGCCTTTTCACTTCTAACTATTCCCAGCTGCTGAAACGGCCTTTGGGGACACAGAGTTCCTGAGAGCTACCCTACCTCCCACTAGGTCCTAACCACGCACACACCAAAATCAGACTCTAAGGCTTAAAAATAAAAGAACTGGTGAGAATTAGCCCAGTTTTGAATTTGAGCTTGAGGTGAGCATACCTCAAGCTGCCTATGTAGGCTGAAGATACTGGTTTTGGCTTCCAGCTGCAGTCAGGGAGTGATGAATTAGGTCACAGCTGGAACTTTTTCGTTGCAAATATATAGCCAACAATGTAAATAAAACAAAACAGCTCCCTTTCCTCCATAAGACAGATCCATCGATTTTGCAGTCGTGGTTGTCCTAACAGAAATACCAACATTAAGCAGGCCAAAGATATAGCCTGTGGCAGGCCCATTGCTTCTGGATTAGATGAGTGTTAAGCTTTCAAGTAGAGTCTCGGTTCCATGAAAACTTCAGACACATGAAGAAAAGGCACCAGAAAGCTGTTCCCTCTAGATGGATAACCAAAATGTGGCAGCAGGTGCAGTATCACAAGTCAAATACACTTCGGGAACAAAGTTTGAAATCAGTGTTTAAATTTATCTTGCAATGCACATGAGCAGTTTGATAATTTAGGTGTCTGAAAGGTTATGTGCCAGCATAAGGTCTAGTCAGCACAATTTTGAAATACTCAAAATCTCAAGCATGGTTTGTGTCCACTGACTTGGCTCAAACCCCCAACACTGCAGCTGGAGGACAGACTGAAGTTCAGATGGCATTTTGGTCTGGCAACAGCATTCTTGAAGATACTTGCACAGTCTGAGTTCATTTAATTAAGAGGATAGTGACATTCATGTTCACTTTCACAGGCATCTGTTAACCAGAAGTTAATAGAGGTTTTCTTTAGTTTAAGTTAAGCTTTACAAGAGAAAAACAAGAAACAGAATTATTAGAACTTTCCATTCTAAGCTAAAAATTATGATTTCCTGTACATGTGAAGAACCTGCAAGCTTTGTAACAGTGCTTGTATGGCTGGTAACATATGTTTAAAGCTGTTTAACTTTCAATGTGGGAGAATTAATCACATTATAATGACAACATATAAAAATTTTAGGTTGGTGGTTTTTTTTTTTTCATAATAAAGAAAACACAGCAATCGACAAGCTACCACTGAATGCTACTGCACTGTTATCTCCATTGTTACCCTTTCTTAAAAGGCTAATAGAACCTTTTGAGTCTTCTTCCATACATGGGTCCAAAAGCTACTTCGCAAAAAAAGCCCCAAAAACCTGGACCAGTATTTTTAGAAACTCACTGGATCGAAGATTATTGGTAGAGCAAAGCTATGGCTCAGAAGATTCTGCCTGTCTTGAAGAACAGAGACATATGACAATGTATTATATTGTGAGAAATAGTCATAGAAATATGTTTGATACTGTTTTTGATTGTTGCTGGTTTGCACAAATCTCTTACTGATGGTAGCCATCTTGCTAAAGTAAGGCTCACACATGGACGTTTCTGAGAGCTAGCCCACTCTGAGAAGCTGCAAGCAAACTTCCAGACTTTCTGATGATGTTATCAAGAGGCAAAAGGCAAGTTCTAACACTTGTTCCTTGCTTTGTTCTCTGCCTTCCAAGGGAATACATGAGATCTGCAACTCTTCTTTTACCAGGACGTAGCAGATTGCACCTAGCTGCAACTCTAGTGTTAGAACTGGGATGGATGACAGGATCCTTTTGATTCTACAAAATCTTGACTGGAGTAGAATCAACCAAAAGAAAAGATGTGTTAATGCTCAGCTTAGTTTTAAGACTCTCAACAGGATTAAAATCGACCCCTTGTCAATGTAATTAAACACTTGCTGTGGCAAACAGTGAGCACATGTAAGAGCAAAAAGTGAGCATTTGGGTATATTAGCATCCAGATCAGATCTTGAGCTGAGAATGGAACACTGATATTAAACCTAAACAAAACAAAACCGAAAACCAAAACCAAACCAACAGAACCAAAAGACCCTGCAACAAATTAAAGCTAATCAACTGAACAAACAACCCCCCCAAACCCCTAAACATCAACAAACTAACATCAAATCCAAGGGTTTTTCTTGTAACGGGAGCCAAGGTGATGTTTTCACCTTGGAAAATGATGGAGTGGATTTTGTGCCTACCCTGCACACACCCAGAGAAACCCGCGCTCCTCAGGGACGAGGTTAAGCCAGCTCGCTGTCTGTGCTGTGTAAAGGCTCCCCTCTCAGGGAATGCCACTCCAGCCTTCCTGAACTCCGCCTGCAGTATCTAGAGGAAAGCGGGCTCGCATTGTCTTCCACCGCTTGCCCCAGGAAACATGATATCATTCTTAAACAAAAGCGGGAAAGCTGACAGATCTATCGAGATGGGTGTGACTACAGCACACACCTCGCTGGTCAGCCCCTGTGGAAAAGGCAGCGACCGGTAGATCTCCAGGACTGAACTTTCTGCACTGTCCGCGTTTATTAGCTAATCTCTGCAGCCAGCTTTTGTTTCTCCCGTACTTAATGAATGCTGATTGCTTTCTGTGTCAGGCTTATGTTACCGTGTAGAGAAACAGGACAGACGAGGAAAAAGAGTTGGACTAACTGGACTTTCTCTTCTTCTCCATCCGTAATGCTTACAGAACCATTTTTTCCCTTAAAACAGAAAGCTGGAAGGCTGAATAGCTTGAATTAGTGTGCAGCTAAGCAATCAAGAGACGCAAGCCACAGAAGAGGAACTGAAAAACAATATGCAGCCAGTTACTGCACTGGCTAGGTAACAACAATTCCAAACACACATTCAACAGATTTCAAGCTTTTTTTTTTTTTTTTTTTCCCTTGTATTTATCTCTAGCCTTTTATAAAGCCCAAAAGTGACACCTCAAATCCATTTGTTCATAATTTTCCCTCATTAATAACATCCTGCTAATCAAGAAATTGTAAAGCAAGTTACACAGCAAAAAGGACTACTGATTTTTGTAAATACTTTCTGGTTTACATTGCAGCACAATCTGTAGTTTTACAGCACATTACCTTTTTTACCCTGAAACAATTTATGCATCTCTAAATCAAATGGTTAGGAATGCAATAAGACTATAAGGTTATTATAGGAGTTGTATTTCTCTTTTATAGGTTTTGCTTGCTATGTTACCCAGAAAACACTGCCTAGAAAATGGAAGGCAATATTCAACTGCTGAGCAACTAGGAATCTGAAGAGTACAGACTTCCCTAGGGCTCTGCTTGCCATCGCTAAGCAAAGCATCCCTTAATATTAGTGCTCTGAGTATTATAAATTTGCATTAGTGTAATCTTACTGTATAGCTTTGTGCAGATGCCTAATGACCAACTTCTGACTTTCTGAGCTAATGGCATTTGCTGATAATACTGAATCATTCTTTAGTTTTATTTGAAGTGTTAGGGATTGATTTTAAATAATTTGAGTTTTTCTGCTCTAGATTTCAGTTGTGGAATTTTATCTGAAAACTTGCCTAAAATCAGATACTGGAATACCAAGAGACATCAACATTTCTTACCAAGGAATCAGTTAATCAAGTTAGTCACAGGAAAAAACTCAGACATTTAATCCGTATTAAAGCAGATGTTCTTGGGGACAGACATTAATGGATTCAATGTAGTGACCTTCATGGAAAAGTTAATACCATTGGACAGATGAGGAACCTTGTTGCAGCATGTATGTGTCAACAAACGACTTCAACAATTAAAAAGATGTAGCAGTGGATTCTACATGTAACTAAATTCACACCAACAGTTTGGCCACAATCCTGCCCTCATTTAGAGAACTGCATAGAGGTAAGAGGATTCCCTGAAACAAATACAAGTGCCTAAATCAATAAAGACAAGTGCTGGAGCAAGGAGTAAGGAGTTGTGTGGTTTTCTCAGTACCTCGCGTGAGAAACAAGAAAAGCATGGCAGGTCGACCACAGATATTAAAGCAAAGGCTTACCTGAAACCATCAGGCTGAATCCATAGAGAACTAGATGTGCTAAAGGGTCCATGCTTTCTGAAATATATCCATCCAGTTCTTAGAGCTGCTCATAGAGTATCCTTTCCTGGGGTAGATATTTACTGGTTACTCTTCTCCTGCATGGTACGCTGTTTACAAGTCACAGGCAAGAAATCATAGCACTGGCGTGGGCTGGAACAGTTTCATTGCTGTCTGAGTACAGGGAGTTTAAGTTCCTTTTTCCTGTTTCCTTTGTAGATTAGGATGGGATAGGCAGGATCTTAAAGGCATGTTTGTATCAGCAGGACTGCAGGGCAGTGCAAATCCCGTCCATCCAGCAATACATCAAAACAGTTATCTGGAGCTGCTGAGAAGCAGGGGACTGCTGTTGGTGACAGTCAGCAGAATAGGAACAATGATGGCATCCTCCAGTAGGCGGGAGAGAGAAAGTAAAAAGTCCTCCCTCCACCTAGGTACAGTAGTTGGAAAGTGCTTTTCCCTTCTCAAAGTGCAGATCTGCCAGTTCTTCAGGATGCTGTCAGCCTCTCCCTTACTTATTTAATCCATGTGCAAGCTGATGGCTGCATTGCATCTCAGCACACTAACAAAAATGTGGAGTAAAGAGTAATGAAACAACCATCTGAATCCAGTGTAGACCAAAGCCAGCCACAATCCATCAAACTACTCCATGAATTCTTGTGCTTTACTGGAAACTATTTTTCCCTACATTTGACAATTGGAAACAGACTGAAAACTTGTTGCAATAATAAATTGCACACAGAGTTATTATGACCTCAGTGGGATCAAAATGCCACATCACTCAGGGGGGCCTCAAATCTCAGAAGCTGAAGTAAAACATAAGGAAAAAATACTAAGTACACCACAAAGAAATTAATGAAACAAACAGAGAGGCAGCATTCAGCTATATAAACAGAACTGCAAATAAAGGACAATTTTATTTACCACTAGACTAAATATAACTCATGACAATGTAGCACTTGAAAGTCCTGTAGTTCTGCCAAGATGCTAACACACAGAACGACTTTTACAGAAAGTACAGAAAAACCAATGTTCAGCATCATTTTGGAAATGAGGTATGGGTTGATCCTACTTTGATCTGATTTTCTTAGGAAGTCCTTTCAGCCTTCAGTTGGTGTGGATTTCACAGAGGAAGTCCTTTACACCCAAGATCTGTTGCCATGTGGGCACAGGGGTGTCACAGGAGATTTTAATGCATTAGCCAAAAGCTGCCCTGCAACAAAAAGTGTAACTGAAAACCAAGGGATTTAAACTGAAAATCAGATTATGAGGTTCGAACACTGCTAAAAGTCCTTTTTAAGTCTTACAGGAGGGAAAATATAAGACAATTACCTGGTCTAGTTCCAGACAAAAATACGCACATGTATTTTGTCTATCTTTGACTTTTGAGAACATTTTCTGCTGCTCTTAGACACAAAGAGGTAGTGATTATCCATGCTCCAAATACACTTAGCTTTTATAAGCCACTCCAATATAAGAATACATAGTGTATTACCAGATAATAAGTATTATCATAAGTCCTATCCAGTGGATAACTCTGCTCTGTTGCTCATTTAATCTGTTCTAGCACAGCTTATCTTTATCCATGATTTTTGTTTTCAGTGTCTTTTGATTTGCCTAGGTGAAGTGGGATGGGATGCAGAACAACTTCAGTCAAGGCTGTGGTTCTCTAGATTGTTATTGTGAGCTCAGAGGTCTTTTAAAACTTCCCTTAAAACTCACTCTCCAGGTTCTTAAACAGGTCACTGAGAAGAAAGATACCATGCCTCCATATTTAATGCACCTAAATGCCAAACAAAGCATATGAAGTGATGCTGATAATGATTTTGCAGCAAGCACAATTGATCAGGTCAGCTATTCACTGTTTTTTGAAGAATCCATTTGTGCCTTCATCTGCCATGGCAAGGTAGCTACCTCCAGAATGAGAGTGGACAGCCTAAATGTGCAATACTTCACAAATATAAGAAGGTCACAAATACTTACTGAAGCTAGAAGAGAGGAAATACTTATCCAAATCAGGATTTGGCTGGAACACCAGCCTCAGCAGGTTTATGTGTTTGTGTTTCATCATATTATTCCATTTTTTAAGAAATAAAGAATAGCATCTGTGATTCAGTAAATATTTAGTACTTCGCAATGTATAATAAGTGTTTAAGCTTAGATATGCTTCCACTTGGAAGGTTTTTATGTGCCACAGTTTGATTATTGCTCCCACTGATATCAGAATTAACCACATGCTGTTCCTGGACTGTGAAATTTGAAGGATTTCACTATTCTGGCCTATGTATTACTCATACATCAGTGTCTGCCAGCCCTACCTTCCATATTTTCATCCTTATGTTTAGTAACATCAGAGTATGAGTCTTCCTAAAAGTTGATCATACCAACTTCTTATCCTGTGAACTAAATATTTTATGATATGAGCATCTCTGATTAGTGGACAACACAGAAGTAGTGTAATTGTCTATCCCCTCCTCCAAGCAGCAATGATATCACAACAGCATCCCGTGCAGAAACCCATTTCTTTCTATCTAGTCCTAAGCTTATGTTGATGGATCTACAAACAAGAGGATCCTAAATATCAGCCTGCCTTCATTACTTAGGATCAGAAGAAGAGGGGAAGGTCTTGTGGCCAAACCAGGTTGCAATAAAAGAAACCGGGCTAAAAGTGAGGATGACAGGAAGTATAAAATATGACATTGAGTTGACCTAGCTTCTAGAATTGGATTTTATAATTTTCTACCTGCTAGGTCTGGTGCTAAGTCATGCTCCTTACCAGCACACCCTTGTGTTTTTCAAACACCCCCAGGGATGGGTATTCAGCCACATTCCTGGGGAGCCTTTTCCAGTGCTTGAGAAAACCTTTTGGTGAAGATGTTTCTTCTAATATTGAATCTAAACCTCCCCTGATGCAACTTGAGGCCATTTTCTCTCATTCTATCACTTGTTAGTAAAGAGAACTGACACACAACTGGCTACGAGCTCCTTTCAGGTAGTTGTAGAGAGTGAAGGGTCTCCCCTCAGCCTCGTTTTCTCCAGCCTAAACAACTCCAGTTCACTCAGCCATTCCTTCTTCAGACCCTTCAACAGCTTCATTGCCCTACTCTGGACCTGCTTCAGTGCCTCAATGACCTTTTTGTAGTGAGGGGTGTCCTCACATGGAGGTGGCCACGCTATTCCCGATACAAGCCAGGATGCCATTGGGTTTCTTGGTCACCTGAGCACACTGCTGGCTCATGTTCAGCTGGCTATTAACCAACACCCCCAGATCCTTCTCTGCGGGGCAGCTTTCCAGCCACTCAGCCCCAGTCCTGG
>WBNM01011805.1:0-18036 GCA_013399055.1 Ramphastos sulfuratus | reverse complement strand
GGACTCTTAAAACTGGGGAAGAGAAGACTGAGAGGGGGTCTTATCAATGTCTGAAGTGTGGAGGTCCTGAGGATGGGGCTCATGTGGAGTGAGTGACAGGACAAGAGGCAGGGAGTATAAACTAGAACACAGGAGGTTTCACTTGAATTGAAGGAGAAATTTCTCTCCTTTGAGGGTGACAGAGACTTGACAAGGCTGCCCAGAGAGGCTGTAGAGCCTCTTTTTCTGGAGACTTTCAAAACCTGCCTGGAGACGTTCATGTGCAACCTGATCTAGGTGTACCCCCATTAGCAGGGTGGTTGGACTAGATCTCCAGAGGTCCCTTCCAACCCCTACCACTCTGTGGTTCTATGATTCTGTGATTCTATGATTTTACTGATCTGGCCAGTGCACATGCCCATGGCTCATCCTCAGGCAGGTATGTAGCTGTATTTGGGCTCCACAGACCACACCCTTTGTCTTTTCCAAAGGTACTCAGAAAGACTAGGAAAGGCTGTCAAATTCCTTATGATTTTTTCAAGTGCTCTCCTCAAGAGCTTCAGTTTTGTTGGTGCTTAAGTGTTGATTCATATATATCAGCATTCACTTCTGAACAACCATCACAGCAGCATACATGAGTTTTTGAATTGGTTACAGCAGGGAAACAAACTGTGTTTCAACTTGTAAATAGAACTCTAACATTAAACATGGCTTTTCATAACACTGTTTGCTGAAGGTTAATTTTATGGTATGTCAAGTGCCCTGAACTCCTGACACCAGGCTTTCCTCTTTAGATAAGCAGCACACTTGTCTCAAGGACAACCCATTCATACATGCTACAGCACATGGAAAATGTGAGGAGGAAAAAGAAACAATGCCACTTTGCACTTCTTTAATCAGGTAAATGTGTGAGCAGAAAGCACATATCCTCTTGCAGTGTCTGACTCTGTTAATGCTTTTTGGAAACATGCCATTACTTTGGCCTTGATGTGATGTTAATATGTGTTAGTAGGAGGCAGTAAAGGAACTTCAGGAATTATTACTCACCAGAGTCAGCTAATGTAAAGCAGAGGCTCATTAATGACAGAGTTCCAGTTTTGCTGGGTTTTTTTTTTCTTTTCAACAGATCTTGTTCTGCACTATAGAATAACTTATGTCACCAAAGCCAACCACAGTGCCTTAAGCTATCTACGTTGGATCACCTGGAAGTGACAGCTAGGTAGCCAGCCAGAGGACACGTGCTGTTGCTGGTCTAAGTGGTCAGGACAGGGACTGCCTCTAAATGTTGCAGTGGCAGTGTAGAAACTGAAGGAAGATAAAGGTTTCTGTGTCACAGAGTTACAGTTAAGTCATACCTTTGTGGAACAGACAGTGAGTAGGAATGATGACAGATCGTTGTGACAAATTCTAGGATGGGGCAGAAAAGGTAACGGTTTGTTTTTTGTTGCAGCTCATTCTCTTGGCTTGGCAGCCCATGCTGAGGAGGTGCAGTTACTTCTTGCTTCTTCAACTGCCTTTCTTGCATATGCATACTTATACGGTAACTCAGGATTACAAACACAGTTGTGATCAGGGTGTTTTTTTCCTCAGCATTCTTGTTTCCATCTCAAAAAAAAGCTCTCTTCTTGGTTTTCCAGGAGACCACAGCTGAGAAACTGGTTGACTATTGAGCAGTCTATTGAACAGCCAAAGAAGCTGTTGCCTTTCTGTCTTCCTTAGTAGTGAAATAAAAGGGAATTTAGTACCATGGGATTAAACATAAGATCTGGGACAAATCTTGGGTTTCTCTCAAGGGGAAAACTCAGCTAATGAAACAATGCAGGAGCATTACAGGGTCTCTGCATTAGTGAAGACCTTGTGAAGGACATCATCCTGTTTGACTAAGGTCTACACTCTGGAAACTTTTACTTAGTGAATCAGTTGTATTTTGCGAAAACAGCTTGATGTAGATTTTAGAATGGCTTGTCGTCAGCAGGACAAAAAAAAAAAACCCAGTTCTTTGCTGACAAAAGGGACAGAGACTGTTTTAAGAAATGCTTGGAGAAAGTGAGATGGGAAGAACCTGCAATGCAAATGATGATGTTGAATGCCTACATAAATCCAGGTGAGTGACCAATAGGTAAGCTAGTTATATCCACTTTGCATGAAAGTGACAAAAATGGATCCTTGTTGTCATTTCTGAGCCTGTCATTTTCCTATATCTGCTCCGTCCTTTAAAAGATCTTCTAAAGCAGGTGATACTGAAGATGTGGTAAATTAATCCCAAAGGAGTCTTTTGTTGCTTTGCCAAGACTGTATCAGGTTCTCTGAACACAAACTTCATTGATGTCAGTACCCCTGCTGTCTCAAACAAAGTCTGGAGATGAGTAAGAATCTCCAGCTTGAAAAGAGCATCCTCCAACAGGAAGCAAGTAGAGCTTATATAGAAGCTACAGTTCACAATTCTTCTCCTGTTACTGCTTTTCTACTTAATTTCTGAAAGATTCTGAAAGATGAGTGAGTCTATGTATTTATATTTAATTGTAAAAGCTGCAATTGTAAAAGCTGTAATTTTAAAGGCATTCAAATGCCTTTAAAAACATATTAAGACTGGATCACCCCACATTATGCACAGCAATAAAATGTTGACTGCCTGAAGTAGCACAGCATTAATGAGGCAAATGTCCTATCTATGAAGTCTGGAGAGATAAAGACTAATTGCACAAGATATCTAATGCACCTGAAGTTCACAGACCTGATTATTGCTTCCAAGAATCAGGAAAGGGGTCATATTCATTAGACCTCAGGGCTGGTGTTTTCATATATAATGTTAAAATCCTGTTTGCAGGACCCACCACTGAATTAATCTCATGCTGTTAATATGATTCTAAAGGTAAATTTTATTTGATGACTGCATCATTGAACTTCTTTAATCAGCCTTCAACCAGTGCGTCTTAGTGACAGGTTTGTTATCTAATGTCTTACTGGGACTGGCTAAAACCTTGTACTGATGTGGGAGAGCCACACCCCCATTGTTGGTGAGCTGCAGTGTAACAGAATCACAGAATCATAGGATTATAGAATGGTCTGAGTTGGAAAGGACCTCTGAAGGTCATCTAGCCTAACCCTCTCTGCAGTAAGCAGGAGCATACTGAACTAGACCAGGTTTCTTCAATTATTTTTCAATTCTCCAGCTTTTTCCACATCAAGCTTTCATCTTCTTTCTCTGTGACGGATTTCTAAATGGGCTGTTTCTTTGAGAGCATAATATATTTTTAGCATTTCTTAAAATATGGAAGTGTGAAATATGTGCACATCTTAAGGTGAGAAGTTTGAATATAGATTTGCATATAGGTGAAGAATTTCAGTAACTTCCAGCTCCGTAATACTAAAAAAATACTATATAAACTAGCACACAAGTCTAAGCCATTAACACCCTCTCTCCATGTAATCTGGAAGAAAAGAAGGAACAGAAAGGACACTGAAAATTTGAAGGTTTGATTTGGAACTTTGTCCCTTATGCATAACTGGTGGAGGTGACTGATACTACTGAAAATTTCTGCTATAATCATTATTTTCTTGTTTTCTTTTTGATTTCCAGAGATGTCAAGGCTCCCTCACCTGACTTGATATAGGGTTTGTGGGGAAAGGCATGTTGTATGTTTCAGACAGAGGTCTTGCTCCTTACTTATTCCTTGCTGCACGGCAGGAATCTTGGGACTAATCCAGGGATACTAGTGCTGAGTGAATCAGCTCAGTCGCTTTAAATGACTGTGGGGATCATTTTACACCTCTTGTCTCATTGCTTTTTAAAATGTTGGAGGCTTCCTTCATTTCACGTATTTGGCATATCATCCAGTTCATTCTCCCTTCTGAAAGGAGAACCTGCAGTGTACCCTGCAAGTCAGGGAGAGGAACATTTCTTCCTCTACTCCAAACTTCCGCCAATCCCAATGAATGATTGATCAAAGCTGGGATTTGAGTTCAGCATGAAATGGTTAAAGGCTTCCTTCCTTTTTATTGAAGAAAAAGATGACAACTACTTTGTTTGGGACTAAGTCAGTTCCCCTCCCAGCAGCTAACTTGCATTTCACAGCATCACATTGGCTGGAGTTGTCACCTACAATATATACATTGTTGAGCATCCATCTACTTTCACTGTTGTTCCTATGTTCAAGTGAACTCCAATTTTATGACCTCTTCCAGAATCCAAGGAGATTTTCTTCTCTCTAGACAATTTCCAGGTCCTTCCCACCCAAATGCTTTATCACTGAGACTTGCATGTGTGTCTCTCCCCTATCAGTACAAGATTTTAGCCAGTCCCAGCATGACATACATTTGGAAGCAGAGCCTGGTAAGCAGCAAATTTATCACTAAGGAGTGCACTCAAAGTAGATACTTTGCAGAAGAGTTATGAAGGAAACATTTTAATATATTTCTCCTCAAAATAAGATATTCTTATGGCTAGTGATTCATCGTTAAGTTCAGCCATAATGCTTTGCATTCTTGTTTTACGCTTGCTGCATAAAACCAGAAGTGTACTGAAAGACGTTCAACCACCTCACTTTGGGAGCTGGAAGCAAGAACAGTCATTCCTATGCTCGTGCTCATGCAAAGCACAAACACAACAGAGAAATAATGGACCCTCTGCTTGAAGGTTTGAAACTAAAATGCTTATTTACACACAGTGTGAGAGTCAAGTGGGATATAGAGCGACAAACCCTGTGAAACCTGGTATGCCTCAGTGGGATCCTTCTGGAGGAGGATGAGGCTAGAGAACTTTAAAACACAATGGACATATCTAAATCCATAGAGCTCATTGGGATGTGTCTACATTTGCCAGAGCTGGCAGATGGTACTGCAAGGCCATTCTTGATTACCTTGTTTGGGTTTGGTTTTTTTTTTTCATGGTGATGGGGAAAGGCTTCTGAAGACTCAAAGAAAATGTCAATCCTACGTTCAGGGATAACAAGAATAATAGAATCACAGAAACATTCCAGTTGGAAAAGACCCTCAGGATCACCAGGTCCTGTAAGATTCACCCTAAACCATATCCCTAAGCACCACATCCAAACGACTTCTAAACACATCCCGGGTCGGTGGACTCATCCATCTCCCTGGGCAGTCCATTTCAATGCCTGACCACTCCTACTGTGAAAACATTTTTCCTAATGTCCAGCCCAAACCTACCCAGTTTGAGGTCATTCCCTCTTGTTCTATCACTAATTACTTGTGAGACCAGCACCAACCTCTCCAAAACATCCTTTCAGGTAGCTGTAGACAGCAACGAGGTCTCCTCTCAGCCTCCTGTTCCTCAAACATCCCCAGCTCCATTAGTCACTCCTCATAAGATCTATTCTCCAGCCCTTCCCCAGCTTCGTTGCCCTCCTCTGCATTTGCTCCAGCACCTCCACATCCCTCTTGTAATGGAGTGCCCAAAACCGAACACAATACTTGAGGTGTGGCCTCACCAGAGCAGAGTACAAGGGGACAGTCACCTCCCTATTCCTGCTGGACACATCATTTCTAATACAATGAAGAGTGAGGCAAGAGGCTACAGGACACCACTTGTGCTGGACACCACTTCCAGACACATAAATGATGGAAGGGTGATGGTGAGTATACAGCATGGATTTATGAAAGGGAAGTTATACTTAACCAACCTGACAACATTCCACAAGGAGTCCACTCACAGTGAGCAAGGAGAGAAACATGGATGTTGTTTACATCAAGATTAGGACAGTGTTTGACATGGCTTCCCATAAAGTCCTCATAGACACCATGACAAAGTATGGCTTAGGTAAGTGGACAGTGAGGTGGACTGAAAACCAGCTTTGAGTTCACTGTGCAATTGGTGGCCCAAAGTCTAGCAGGAGGCTAGTCAAATGGAGTGTACCCCAGGAGTGGACATTTGTGCTAATACCATTCAACTTTTCTACTAACGACCTGGATGATGGGTCAGAGTGCTCCCTCAACAAGTCTGCAGATGATACTGTTGGAAGAAGAGTGGCTGATGTACCAGATGGATATGCTACTCTTCAGAGGAAGCTCAACAGCCTGAGGAAATAGGCAGACAGGAGTGTCACGAAGTTCCACAAGATAAATGCACATTAGTGCCCCTGGGGAGGAACAAGTCAGACATTCACACACACCAGGGGCTGAGTGGCTGGAAGGTAGCTTTGCTGAGAAGCACCTTGGGATCCTTTCTTGTGGACTGCAAGCTAACCAAGACACAACAATGCGCAGCCAACAGTATGATGGGGTGTCCTAGGTAAAGCATTTTCAGCAGGCTGAGGGAGGTGATCCTTACCTCTACTCAGCTCTGATGAGACAGGTGAGCAGAAAATTTTAAAAATTTCTCCATCTCACAGATGCTGCCACTTAATTAATGTCCTTTCATTTGAAGCAGAAGCATAAAAGGGATAGAACACTCCCTGGGTAGAGAGCCCTGTGCTACTGAGTTAGTGTCCTGACGTACACACGCAGGAATTTCAGTGACAAAATGACACGTCTGCTACTTAAAACTGTATTAAAACAGACAACAAAAAGATAAAAAGAGTTAAAGGAAAGGTTATTTTCACTGAGACTTCAGGAGCTAGGTATGGATACAATTTACTCAGATTAGTACTGAGAATGAGTTATTAATACCTTCTAGTGGGAGATTAAATGCCTGCTGCACACCTCACCACTTAGAAGCCACACAGATCTTTTCATCCCTGGGTATTATTAACCATGAATCAGGACCATAAGCATGAGCTGTTACAAGCAGGAATGACTACCAAGATTCTCTGACAGAAACAGGCAATCTGGAGTTCCTTCAACTGACAAAGGAGAAGACCAGCAAGCTGGAGAGAGGGCTTTTAAGACCGGCATCTCCTGGGGAACACACCCAAAGCCTGCAAACTTTACCATGCTACCTTCCAGAATCTCTACCATGGAATAAAGTCATCCCCTGCTTGGAGTACGAGCAGATTCAAAGCAGCCTGTTTGTCCAGTCTGCAACTTTTTTCCACTGTTCATTAAAATATGTTATTGCAGCACAAGTGGAATTCAGGAGGCGATCTCTCTGGCTGATGGTTTGATTGCTGAGAATATCAGACTTCAACTTTATCTCAGCAAATAATAGTCTCTCTCTGGAATAGCTGAAACTTTGACAGGAAGGAAGAGACATTAGTGGGAATTTCCCCTAGATAACAGTCCTTGGTTTATAGAAATCCTGTTCCATTATCTCTCAATATTACATAGACATAAATACACAGAGCAACAGCATTTGCTGTGCTGAATTTGGAAACACAGTGCTCTCTGCAAGAATTTCTTCATTTACATACCTCTTAAAATGACAATCACAGATTTGCAGAAACTTAGTGACAAAAACACAGAACTTCTATTTTAACGGACTCAGCACATTTTCTGATTGTCTACCCCAGTTCTATAATATGAAGCATATTATACTTAGTTTTGGGAGGACCTTCCAGAACAGCTATAAATCCAGACCCCACTGTTTTTCATTAAGGACAGATTACTGTCTGGCTAAAGTTCCTGTCTATAGTCAACTGTGCTTTGCTCTCTTTGATCAGGACTAGCTTACGATATACCATTTGGAGGAAATTATCAATAGGTAGCTTGTAATTACATCAAATGTAGAATATGAGGGAAAATACATACATGGAAATTTTGTTCTATGTTGACGTTTTCTGAGATTTGTGTGTCGTAAAGCAAGGTGTTCTTTCTGCATCAGTCCTGTTTTTGTTCTAAGTTGAATCTCCTTCTATGCATTTCTGTCAAAACAGAGGTTCCATATGACATTGCAGCATGAAATCTGAGAAAAAAATACAATTGGTTTTCCTTGTTATTTCCTTTATTGTTGAATACTACAGAAATGAAATCTTCTGCACAAGGTCGGCATTGGCTGTTTCACTACTTTCTATCCCAATTCTCTCCTTACAGTCAGATTAAAAAAATATAAAACAAGGAAGTTAATCAGTTATCCACTGGGACACGAGTTACTTGTTGACAGATCCATAGTTCATTTGCCTTTATTGTCGGACTTCATATTGTGAAGCAATTCTAACTTACAAGGATGCCTGTTATCTTTAGATTTTTTCCTTACTTGTTATAAATGGCATTTTAAATAGGAATGGTATGTTGATAATACCACTTATCTTGCTATATATGTCATTCAAAATAACACGTATGACAGCCTGCATGGCGAGTTCTTATTCAGGGAAAACTTCTTTTCTCTTCGGCATGGATTAAGACTACCAGACAATTAAGAGATTCATTGGGCAACGCAGACTGAAGTTGTAAATTTGAGATGCAGCCCAGCAGTGGGCCTCACTGAAGCGTTCTGAAGATTTTTACAGTCATTGTCAGTATTTCTTTTTTATTTCTACAAGTTTCAACAATTCAGAGGTGTAAGTCTGAAATGCTTCAGCATTGCAAAATGTAGGATACTACTAAAATCCCTAAGTTCTAAAAATTTGGGAAAATATTGCTAAGAGTATCTGTAGGGGTGAAGGAATGAGCTCAGTAGGCTAGCTTTCCATGCTGCCTGTGCACATCTCTCATTGTTGGTCCACTGGGGCAGGAAGGAAGTGCCTGGGTTCAGTTCTTGGTGTTCTGTAGAGCTTCTATGAGAGCTTTGTTGTATTCTGCGACCAGTTTTCTCACGTTCTTCATTATTGGCTGGTAGTCACTCTCCTGACTTTTTGTTGCTATGACTGATTAAAAGCATTAAGGAAACTAATTGCCAGTGTAAATATTAGCATAATTAGAGATATAAGGGAACCATAACACAGCAAGCTTCCTTCTGTGAAAACTGCCAAGGGTTGCAAATAATGTAAAGACTTCCAACTGGTTCTAAAAGATGTACACAGATTTACTAGCTGCCACCTCATGCCAAGAACGGTGGGAAAAAAAAATAGATAATGACATGCCTGAGACAATTTTGTTTTCACATATATAGGCAACAGGTCTCTCATGGAAGACTGTCCATTGTTATATTGCAATTAAAACCATTTCAAGGCACTCAGCTATTTAGACCCATAGAGTCTGGCACTTCAGAAGTCCAGCTGCAAAAGTCGCAGTCCAGGAAACCAGAACATTTATTTCCACGTAATAAAATCACAGAGTTATTTAGGCTGGAAAAGACCTTTAAGATCATTGAGTCCAACCATTAACACTACCAAGTCTGTTGCTAAACCATGTCCTTAAGTACCACATCTACACATCTTTTAAACACTTTCAGAGATGATAATTCAACCACTTCTTTGGACAGCCTGTTCCAGTGCATGACAACCCTTTCAGTGATGACATTTTCCTAAAATACTCCTGGAGAGCCTTTTTCACAGAGGAGATGGTTTCAATCATGTTACATTGTCCAAGATTCTCTAAGAGTTCGAACATTTATCAGATATAAGAAATATGATATTTAGTATATGAACAAGATGACACTATGTGCAAATCTTATAAATTACTTTTCTTCCCCTGATGGCTAGGTTGTTCCAGAATTGCCTGAAATGCACTCTTGTGCCATTTTCTGAGAAATGTAGCAATGCCCACTGTCCCACACACAACATGGGATGATACCATCTAGCTGTGCCATTACTTTTACCACTTACATTTGCGCTATAATCATGCAGCAGAGGTTCAGTGCATCTTTGAGATCTCAGATTTTTCTATTCTCTAAATCATTGTAAAGAAGTTGATTTACTGCAATGAATTCAAAGTCTCTAGAATATAAAATAAAAATGCAATTATGCCCTGCAAAGATCTCTACCATAACTATGTAGAACAGTACAAGGTAAGAACCATCAATTCTAATTAAAAAAACCCAAAAACTTCAGTGCTTTCACTAATTTCAGAGTCTTAATTGTGAAAGTCACTTGCAGCAAGGTTTTGCTGATATTCTGGAAGGTTTTATATTAGTGGAATGTAATTCTTTAATTAGCATCACATAATGAGAACTACAATGCGCTTTCCCTATCGCAGCCTATTCTGAGCTAAATCATCTCTTTGTCATATCACCACATTTACCTGATTTTTTGCCCTTCTAATCTGCAATCCTCTTTTATTTAATAAGAAATACATTAAAATGCATACATTTGCTGTTTAAATGCACACATTCGCTGTTTACTTTTTCACCATTGGTATTTATGGAGGTTTGGAACTGCAGAATACCACATGAAGTCACACCCTGCAATACAGACTTCCAAACAGTGCCATTTTTGCTGGTTACTTTTAGCAAGACTCGTTAGATGTGAAGGTGATCTTCTCATAAAACCTAATGGCAAAGACAATCCAACAGGAAAAGCTCCAGACTGCAAGACAAATCTATGCTTTAAGACCCTGTAACTGATTCAGACAACAGATGCAAGTTTTGTTTTATATATATATAAAAAACACCTATCAGCTAACCACATTTCCAAAGCATTGCCTTTCACCTCCTCCCCTGTCTCCTGCTCCCCATTCCGTCCTGTCTTACTCTGCTGGAGGAAACAGACCTCTT
The DNA here is from genome assembly GCA_013399055.1 of Ramphastos sulfuratus. Lineage (NCBI taxonomy): Eukaryota > Metazoa > Chordata > Aves > Piciformes > Ramphastidae > Ramphastos > Ramphastos sulfuratus. The sequence continues at coordinate 7,571 of WBNM01011805.1, read as the reverse complement.
CCTCAATTAATACACTGCAAGAATTTCACTGTATTTCTTAAAGAAAAGGATACATTCCTTCATCATAAAGTTATTTTGCTCATGGTGCTGCCACTTCCTCTCCAAATTTGTGAGCTGAAAATACAAAAAGAGCCAAAACTGAAAAGGACAATTATTACACAACTACGTTACAAGAAAGATCTCTCAAAACAGTTGGAACAATTCCTTGTACCTGATTTTTATTTCATAAAAACTCCCAGAGATATGAGAAATGATAATGAAATGTTTTTTAAAGCTGCCAGTGGTTAACCTGCATGTATTTCAGCACTTCATACAGCTGTGTATTAAAGTGCTGTCTGCAGTTGCAATGGTAGGTGAAAAAAAATCACATGGGTATTCAAGACTTGCCATAGGGAAATGTGTAAGCATAAAAAGGTGAACACTGCAGGGAGATACTAATCCTTATTATATATCATTTAAATGATCTCTTTTTAAAATCACTAAGATCTAAAATCACCAAAGATACAATATTTCCTGACACTGTCTTGGACTTTGAGCTATACAGAAGAAACTTCCTTACTTCCATAGTTAAGTTTCCTGTCTGATGCCAGAAGCTGTGATAAGAACAGTGCTGCAGTGAGAAGATTGTAGGAGTGTGGGTTAAGTGCTGGCACTTCTTCAATACTTTCAGCATCAACAGGAAGCTAATGTGGACATTATATCGATGGCTGCTTCCTTACAATACAATTTTTTATTTGTTTTTCTGATGCTACTGTTCAAGGTTCTGCATTTCAAGATATGCAGATGTTATTTTTAAATGCAAAAAACGAAAACCATTTGGAGTTCAGTGGAAACTAAGGTAATAAATTAAAAGAATTTATTTCACTTAAAAAATACATTTCAACAATTCATTTACAAGGTTATTCTTAAGATAGAAGATATGAAAATAGCTGCTTTACTGCTGAAAATCAATCTTGCAGTAAAGAATCAAGTTACTTTGTGTACTAGTTTACAGCAAACATGGCAGTCATTTATTTACAAGGTTAAGATATTTCTGACCAATTACATTTTTTTATTACCTCTTTTGTAGATGCTGCTGTGTGCAACATGGCTGGTAAAGGAGTCCAGGTGTAAAATACTGCCTGATATGTCTCTACAGAAATAGCCACTGCATTTTTATAGTATTTTCTTAAAGGCCAAAAGTCACACAGACTGACTGCTTGCAAAATCAACCAAATGCCCGAGATACATAAAACACTATTTGTACTTCAAATTTGTACTTGACGCACATCAAATAATTGGCTGTTTAAAGACATACAGTTATTAAGGTATGTTAAGATATACATCATGACATGTACACACATGGCATAAAAAGCAAATAAACAAATCCTTTTTTCACACATTGAAACAGTACTGCAGCTGAATGTAGAACTGTAGAAATGATGTACGATGGCTATTTTATATAAATCTTTTTAGCATGATTGTATGAGTATCTTAGTAATATCTACCACCCTGGCTGGGTATCCATTTTTGAGTCTCTAAAGTGTCTCTATAACAACTCAAGAAGCATGGGAAACAAGCAAGATGAACTAGACATTGAATCATAGAATCATAGAATGGTAAGGTTGGAAGGGACCTCAAGGATCATCTAGTTCCAACCCCCTGCCATAGGCAGGGACACCTCCCACTAGCACAGGTCACTCAAGGCCTCGTCCAACCTGGCCTTGAACCCCTCCAGGGAGGGAGCAGCCACAACCTCCCTGGGCAACTTGTTCCAGTGTCTCACCACCCTCACTGTAAAGGTCTTTCTCCTAACATCCAGTCTAAATCTCCCCTCTGCCAGTTTAAACCCATTGCCCCTCATCTTGTCATTACAAGACCTTGTATATAGTCCCTCCCCAACCTTTCTGTAGGTCCCCTTCAGATACTGGAAGGCTGAGCGCAGTCGCAAGGCTATGATCTTGGTGAGACAGCTGGCATGACTGAAATGTGGTAATGGACAGCTATGTACTTTTCAGGAAGGACAGACTGACAAGGTGAGGTGGTGGAGTTACTCTCTATGTGAATAAGCAACCAGAATGCATTAAGCTTCACCCAGAGGGAGATGATGAAAGCATCACTCTTATGGGTAAGAGTCAAGGGACATGCAAACAGGAATTATACAGTTGTGGGCATTTACTAGAGGCCTCCAAACCAAGAAGCAGTTGTTGATGAGGTCTTCTATGGGCAACTGGAAGCAGCCTCAAGATAAAGTGCTCTGGTGCTCATGGGTGACTTCAATCACTCTGATGTTAGTTGAAAAGACCACACAGCCAAGCCTAAACAGTCCAAAAGGTTCCTGTAGTGCATTGAGAACAACTTTCTCCTGCAGGTAGTTGAAGAACCAACATGAAGAAGCGTGATGCTGGACCTTGTATTAACAAACAATGAAGAACTGGTCATGGATGTTAAGGTTGAGGGTAATCTTGGCTGTAGTGATCACAACACGTTATACTTTAGTATCACTGGAGAAAGAAGCAGGGTGATAAGTAAAATTTCAATCCTGGACTTTAAGAGGGCTAACTTTGTCCTCTTCAAAACTCCACTTAGAAGTGTCTAGTGGGCTAGGGCTCTAGAAGGAAAGGGAGCCTAAGACAGCTGGTTAATTTTCAAACATTACCTTCTCCAGGCTCAAGAAAAGTGTATTCCCTTGAAAAAAACAAACAACAAGTAAGACCTGTATGGAGAACAAGGAGCTCTTGGAAAAAAAATAAAGTAAAAGGAGGTTTACCACATGTGGAAAAAGGTCTGGTCAACTGGGAGGATTAGAGAAATATTACTAGAGAACGTAGAGATGCAACAAGGAAGGCCAAGGCCCTCTTGGAGCCGAGTCATCCCAGGGAGAGGAAAGAAAACAAGAAGAGCTTTTTCAAATGCATCAATAGCAAAAGGAAGATCAAGGAAAAGGTGGGTCCACTACTGAACAATATGGGACATACGGTAACTGAAGATGCAGAGATGGCAGAGTTGCAGCATGTCTTCTTTGCCTCAGTCTTTAATTCTAAAGACCAACCCTCAGGAAACTCAGTCTCTGGAAGCAAGGGAGCAGAACTGGAGAGGACACTCCACTAGTCAATCAGGGTTAGGACATCACTTGTGCCAACTGAAAACACACAAATCCATGGACCCTGATGGGTTGCATTCACAAGTGCTGAGAGAACTGGCTGATATTGTTGCTGAGCCTCTCTCCATCATTTTTGAAAAGTCATGGAGAACAGGAGAGATGCCTGATGAGTGGAAGAAACCCAGTGTCACTCTAGTCTTCGAAAAAGGCAAAAAGGAAGACCCAGGCAACTACAGACCAGTCAGCCTCACCTCCATCCCAGGAAAGGTGATGGAGCAGCTTATTCTCAAGGGAAGAAAAGAGGGTTATCAGGAGTAGCCAGCATGGATTTACCAAGGAAAGATCTTGCTTGACTAACCTGATAGCCTTCTNAAAGTGTGGCCAGCAGGGCTAGGGAGGTTCTTCTCCCACTCTGCTCTGCCCTGCCGAGATCACACCTGGAATACTGTGCCCAGTTTTGGGCTCCCCAGTTCAGGAGAGACAGGGACCTGTTGGAAAGAATCCAGTGGAGAGCCACGAGGATGGCTGGGGGACTTGAGAATCTACCCTATGAAGAGAGACTGGGAGTCCTGGGGTTGTTTAGTCTGGAGAAGATGGAGAGAAGATTTGATCAATGTGTATAAATATCTGATGGAGCCAATCTCTTTTTGGTGGTCCGCAGCAATAAGACAAGGAGCAACGGATACAAACTGGAACAGAAGGTTTCACCTCAACATGAGGAGAACAGGGTGACAGAGCACTGGACAGGCTGCCCAGAGAGGCTGTGGAGTCTTCTCTGGAGACTTTCAAAACCTCCCTGAATGCACTCCTGTGCAGATTACCCTAGGTGATCCTGCTTTGCAGGGAAGTTGGACTTGATCTCTGAAGGTCTCTTCCAGTCTCCAACGTTCTGTGATTCTGTGATTTACATAATCTCTAGGAATAAGAATCTGATCTGAGCATAAAAAATTGACAGTATCTGAAGTTTGTCACTTTGGCATGCAGCTTTGGGGATTTATATCATTACCCTAAATTTATGAATGTTTATATTCATCTGTTCCATAAAGTTCTAACTTAAACATATACAAATATCACCTTCAGCTTTTAAGGCACTAGAAAAAAGTAACAATTCTAAAGGACAAATATCTCATGAACCTGAAAAAGTAAAAATCAGTGAACTATAGAGAAATTATAAATTTCCATTTTTCAGCTTATCCATTTTCCTTCTGTGCATTCAAACCTACATGCCAATAAAGCTCTGTTGCCAAAATGACAGTAATTTATGGATGTTTATAATGGAAGAATCAAAGCTGCTCGACAGTTTACAAACATCTTTCCTGATCCAGTTTTGAGACATAAATACACTCATAAACTCAGGTTCCTTGGGTTTATAGAAGATGAACAAACTCTAAACTAAAGTGGTCTGTAAGGAGCAGGAGTGAAAAAAAGGAAATGTAATTAATAGCATAGGTTGTAAGAAAAAATTTAGCAGCGTAACTGTAAAAGCAAAAGGGCTCTTATCTGATTAGTAGTGATTTTCTTTTCCCTGTAGTTTCTTTCTAAGTGGTCCTCAAAGCCCCTCAAACAAAGGAAGGGGGAAACAGAGAGAGTTCTGTGCAAGATTAATACAAAGATTCACACAGTTTATAAGCTCAGAAGGACCTCTGCCTAGGACCTTTGAAAATCCAAATCTTACAAGGAATTTATTAGCATGAGATTAACTTTTGTTTTGAAACAGAAAATATGGTTATGCACTGACAAGTAGCTTTGAAAACTCTAAGAAGTAATAAACTGTTTTCATTGCATCCCTACAATGCAATGAGAAAACAAACTGTGCTAGAAACAACGGAAGAGAAAAAATGTGGCTAAAGCTATACCTGAGCATGTGTTTCATTCTCTTGCAGCTCTCTCTTCAGTACCTCATACTCTGTATTCAAGTGTTCCATTATTTTCTTGAAAGCATGGCTATGTTTTGTTAATTTTTCCTTGTCATCTTGGAGTTTCTAGATGGAAAGAAACAATTCATAGATGAGTTCCATTTGCTGTGGGCTACAGACAAATTATTGTGATTCACTTTTCAAGATGGTACTTTTTCTCCCTTTCAGAACAAGATCATATGAATAAAGAACTTGTAAGGATTTTCTCCAGCTATGCATGTCTATCCTAAAGATAACATTCAGTGGTTATGACCAAGCTCTAAGTTTAGGCCATATTATATCAGCACAAGTGGAAATGCTGATGTTAAGAATTTTAAAGAAATTTATTGCCTGTGAAATGGGAAGTGCTCTAGGTAGACTTTGTCTTACAGCAAATATACACAGGATAGATTTTTATTTCTTGTTTGAATTCTGTGGTTGGACTGCTAAATTCAAACTTAAGGGCAGGCATATGTTACAGCAAAAAACTTCACATGAATCACTAAAATAGGAAATTTTGTGGAAGTTATTAAAAGCTATCCAGCTGCTAACTTGCTACGTGAACTCAGTTTATAAGTCACATATATAAAAACAGAAGCATTTTGATTCATTTGCACCTGTGTGCAAGCCCAGTTTTCAGCTATCAATCAGGACTCCCAGTCACAGGCCTTGATTCCCCTTCGCTACGTGCTCAAAACCACACCAATTCTGTTAACACTCAAAGGTTTCCTTCTTTTCATTACCTTTTTTTTCTCTTCTCCTGATGCTTTCAAAGCAGGCAAATTATTATAGACCTCCAGCTCCATTTTCGTTTGTTCAATTTTCTCTTTAAGAGAAGCCAGCTCATCTACCATCTTGCCCTCTAAGAGTTCCATCTTCTGTAGGTCCATCTGCAGTTTTTGACTCTCTAGATCATCAGATACACAGTAATTAACAGCACTTTTCATTTCATAATACACTGCTCAGTACATAAAGGTTTATGCTACAGTTAAGCAATACAAACAACTCCTGTTCATCCTTCTGATTCTGATGGGAATCTTAGTGTGAAAGAAAACTGATCTTCACAACCATCCCATAAGTCAGACTCCTATATTACAATGAATGTGTTACACTCTGTAGGTGAAGACTAATGAAAACGTGGTGATTGTTTATATCACAGTGTGGCATTTCTCTTGTTAAAGTTGTTTGGAGCATCAGACAATTAAAATCTTAAAGTTGTAGAGACACCTTACGAAAAGCTGACTGCAATAACGCAGACTGTCTGCAAAAAATATTTTTGTTTGCTTTTTAGAATATTTTGTAGGTTGTTTATATATGGTAAGAGTTTCATGAGCAAATTTGCACAAACATTTGCTCTGTACAGGAAACCACTTCCCTATCTTCATGGACTGAGAACTGGCATAGCTGAAAAAATAACCATGCGCTGCAATATACACATTTACTTCTGACAATCCATCAGAAAGAAACAAAAGAGATACAGGTAATTAAAGGAGTTAGAAGTATGAATGGATTCTTACATGAAAAAATATATAAAGGCGGCAACTGTTCAGACATGAGATGCTTAGGAGTGGAGACATTAAAGACAGATGAAATAAAAAATACACTTGGATCTAGTTTTGGGGTTGAGTTAACCACCCTGAGTGTGAAAGGTCTAGATGGGTTCTAGACTTGCTTTGGATGGTTTTCTAACATGTACCCTTGTCAAAGTATGCTTTTTGGGTCCCATGAATATATGGCTATGTAATGTCACGTTTCAGAGCTGTGCCTAACTCAGGAGAATTATGCAAGTGAGGCAGGGCTGGGTTTTGGGGTTTTCTGCATTCCACAGTGTCAGGCAAAGTGGCTGTTGGGAGAGATGAGATGGCACAGTCTCAGCATAGACTATATTTTACTCACATACTCAGATTTGTGCTGATCACCTGGAAAGAGGGTAGGAAATTCCCACACCAATTTAACCAAGGTAGTACAGATATTTACAACAGAAGTGAGCTGATACTCATATGTGAGAGAGGGAGAGTTTACTTTTCAAAAAACCAAGGGTATGGTTTCCTTAGTGGAATTACTTGGGAAAAATCTCACCGGGTCAAAACCCTGTCACATCAAGACTTTGGTACTGATCTCTCCTCTTGTGTCTTTGTGCTGTATTTTAGAGTGAAAGACTGGTTTTAATCTACACTTCTGACTTATTACAGAGAGCTTTGGTGATTTCTTTAGAAGCCTCCAAATAACAAAAAGACAACCCAAGATTTTTGTGTACAGTATGTCATTATCGTGAAAAAACATATCTGCATAAGGGAAGAGTGACAGGGTCTTCCATTTGCAAAAAAACATTTCTATAAACATGTAAAATTTCGATACAGGTAAAAAGGGTTTAAAAAAAAAAGGTTTGGAACTGGATCGCACATCTGCAATTCAAAGTTTATGTGCTTTCCATCCTAAAGAGCTTAAGAAAACACTTTCGCTATGTCTGGAATATTTCACAGCTCTACTTCTCTTGTTCATATAACACTGTGGTTAAAAGACAAGTAATTAAGCTCAATAAATCAGGGCTTTAACATTAAAATCAATGAAAAAAATATATATTTATATATAAA